>NW_021011529.1:0-303688 GCF_003987935.1 Bombyx mandarina | reverse complement strand
CATGAATCAGCTCGCTGAGTTTCTCGCCGGATCTTCTCAGCGGGTCGCGATTCCGATCCGGTAGTAGATTCATTCGCGAAGCAGCTACTCTTGAGCTGTTAGGTCTCCTTCGGAGGCGCTCGGGTAGCTGTTAGCAAATCCCACCTCTCCTGGCTGAGCCTTTGCTCGCCCACGTGTCCTGGTGAAACTGAAAAGGCCTCCGGGCCACCAGTAATCTTTCAATCATAAAAAAAAAAAAAAAAAAAAAAAACTGCATGCGCATCATGAAAAGTCTGCCCATCTCTCTGTCGTGTGGTCTAGCATATGAGTGTGAAGGGGACAGCTAATATTTTGCTTTTGTTAATGTTTATAAATATAGCGTGTTCTTATTTTATTACTGGCTTAATATTAAATTATTATTGTCTAATTATAATTGCATAAGTTGATAAAAAATGCTATGCAATAGTTTTACCGCGGCAGTCCCCGAGTGTCACACGTGTTTTTAATATATGTAGTATATGTTACCTATTAAGTTTTAGTAATGTTTTTATTAAACTTCATTATTAACACACAGCTATGACAATTTGATTTTTCGTTATATAGATTGTTTTATTTCGAACAAAACACGAGATTATTGAACTGCAAATAAAATACAATATAATATATTAATGTAACAATGGGTTCATTAACGAAAATGTGACTGGAGACACGTCATAAAGGCTTTTATAAAACAAAGAAAAATACCTAATTGTAGGCTTGAAACCGTCGGTCGCCATTTGTAGATTCCGTAAATGCAGCTTAATTGCAAACTGAAAGAAAAGAAAAATTGAATTGTAATTTGTTATAAAAAATTACAGTCAATATAAATTGATGTTTTTATCATTTTGATTCTTATACTTCAAATTTTATATTCAAAATGCGTTTATGATTATAGACCCCTCTATTAGCAGTTGGAAGTATAAGAGAGTTGTTCAGATTATTTTGTTGTGTTGAGCAGTGTAAAATTTAGGTGATACTAGTTGAGCTACGCTGTGGCTCATGGGAAATACAGACTGGGAAGGTAAATCCTTTTAGAACTCTTAAAAAAAAAGAACCACAACGCTATCAACCTTGAGGTTTCTGGGATATGAATCTATATTAAACTTTATTATTATCATTAAAAAATATAATATTTAGCACACGTTTTAGTTGTAAGATGATGTTAATATAAGCTATATAATATGCTTAATATTTTATTTTTAACCTAAATAGCTAAATAGTTAGGACACTAAACTCGACTTGGTTAGCAGCATTTCAAAGTAAATTTCTAACAAAGCACTACAAAGCATATATCTTATATTTCATAGTGGAAGCTATATATTTCATATTATATGTAAACGGGATATTATATCTGTTTATTGTATGTATATGTTTTCTATAGTAATGTAATGTCTATAGTACACCTCAATATACCAGCAGTACTTTTATATTTTCCAGAATTTCTGTAAATGAAACGGTTGTCTGGAAGAGATCGCTTTTAGCGATAAGGCCGCCTATTGTACAAATATGTCTGCTTTCTGACTGTTTTTTGAATGTAAATTGTGTTTTGGTGTGCAATAAAGTGTATTCTTAAGCGGTAGGCAGCGGCTTGGTTCTGCCCCTGGGATTGCTGAAGTTCATGGGCGACGGTAACCATTCACCATCAGGTTGGCCGTATGCTCGTCTGCGTACAAGGGCAATACAAAAAAATCTCTCTCTCTCTCTACAAAGCGACCCACTGATTTTCTCGTCGGACCTTCTCTGTGGTTAAAAAGCCGCAACATTGTGGCAATCCTGCATTATTCACGAGGACCAACTCCTCGTAAATAATCCAGGATTACTTTAGCAGGAGCGGCGCGCATTTTAATATTTTTAAAATGTGTGAATGCCATTTATTATTCCATGTATTATATAAAATTAATCATCATTCCATTTATCTTATATTATTACTTCATTTATAACGTCAGTAAGTACGTAGTAAGGCCAGACGCGACCAATTTATTTTAATAAAAGACAGTATCTGAGAAGTCTTGTAAAAAAAGAAAGAAAAAGAAATGACTTCATATTTTTTCATAGCGTAATAAAATCTCATTCCACATCAAAACAAATCAGTAATCAAACGTGTTCAAAGCGATGTACTAGCTAACGTTATTAATTCACAGTTAGTTATCTAGAAACATCTGCTTGCAAACCAATATTTCAATCAGGCGGCTGAATCTTGAATCCGTGTAGACGGCGACCCTTCTCAATTGAAAGTGCAGGAATGCCAATTCAGAGCCTTGTTGTGCGGAGGCCTTTTCGTAAACAAATAAATTAAGGTTCATTCTTAGATTTGTGTTATTGTTACTGCCGTTAATGTTATGAAATTTTAATGGACTAAAAGAAGTAGTTATCTTTCTTGATTGTAATTCTAAAATACTATCGTTATTGTATCGTAATTGAAGTTGTCGAGGATAAGTCATGGCGGGCCTTATGCAAGTTTTGTAAAGTGTCACCTTGTTCCGAAGGGACATTTTACTCCGCTCACAGATCATGGGGTAGAGTCTACCGAGAATAAACGCGGCACGGCCGCGGACCATTTTTATATGCGGGCGGAATGTCATGGATGCATCCAGGGTGACTCCCAGGTACTTGACCATCCTGGACCAAAGTATTGGATGGCCGAAAAGGGTGATCGGGGGTCGGTGTGCTTGTATAGAGCCAAGCAACTGTACTGGTGATATACGAATGCTGCAGAAAAGTACTAACTTTTCTAATGGAATATGTATCTAATACACTTTCACGAAAGTCTTGTAAAAAAATGAAACCCGCAGAAATTTTAATTCTCAGAATTATTGGTGTTAGGGTGTCTTTTGAGCACGCACGGGTAGGTATCGCCACTCCGTCTATTTTTGTCGCGACGTGAGTTGAAGCCATGAGTTGAGGCCAAATTGAAGGACAGGCCAACTGTTGTACTATAGAATTTATACGTTGTTGATCTCCATGGGCTCCGGTAACAACTTAACATCAGGTGAGTTTGTTCAGAAGTCTAAAAAAAAGCTAAAACAATCACATGGCCATAACTTTTGTGATTGTTTTGTATTTTGAGTGAGTTTTGAAGATTATCACCAATAACGATGTTAGCGCTAGTCACATCTGACACTACATAAGGTTACATTTGACTAATCTTTGTACTTATGTAGTCATCGGCCTAGAGCAGTCCGCTTCTGGACATAGAGACCTCTTCAAATGCACACCACTAAAGACGGTCCCCGGCTTCTCTCATATAACTCTTGCCAGCCACCTTGCATAGATCATCACTCCTCCGAATCTGAGGGCATCCTCCACTATATTTGCTACACACTAACCCCCAACGCCTATCGGCTCTCCGGCTAATATGGCCAGACCATTGCCACGTCAGCTTAATCATCCTCTGTACTGTGTCAATAACTTTGGTTCTCTGTCGGATCACCTCGTTCCGGATTCGATCCTTTAGAGAAACCCCAAGCATAGCTCTCTCCATAGTGCACTGAGCGACTTTAAACTTGTGGACCAGACAAATCGTGAGTTGATCTATAATCTGATTAGTATCTCGTACGTATTGGCCCCAAATGACATCATAATGAGAATTCAACAGAGGTCTATCTGTCTGGTGAGGAGCTGTCTCATTATTGTACAGTGGCTATATTATACTGTGAAATCTAAGTAAAAGGCAGAGAAAATTTCAGTCACCAACATTGCAATGCATCCTGAATAACTAGTACGTAATTATTCATTATAGAAAACATATGTTTTACTCAATCTATCATCATTAACCCTTGAATAAAAGATGATTGCCGATAAAGCTTGTTGGATAAATTGTTTCATTGTTATCTGCTTCTTGACAAGATCAGATTGAAATTAATTTATACTTGCAGTCAATTGAGATGCGTCAATTTCCTTTTTTGTTATTTATATCCTGCCATAAATAGAATAGCGCTATGAATTGCGATATTGATTGGCTTGATTTTGACTGTTTGTTTTCGTAAAAGTTTAATCTAGAACTATTTTTGCTCAAAAACAATAAGTCTTGTGCATTGTGTTTGAGGGAGGATTTTGGGTGTAATGCGAAAAAAACGGGTAGATAATCTTAATATCGTCAATAGTCTGATAACAATACGCATTTCACATGATCCAATTAAAAAAATTACAATTTTTCACTTGAATGAATTCGTAATTCGTTTTTCAGCTTTTTACTCCGCCGTTTCAACTATTTAAATGTTTTTGGATAGAAAAAAATAGATTTCATAAGAGTTAAAATATAATTTAAATATAATATGTATTGAACATTTTCAAATTGAAACTGGAATACCGAAATTCATGGATTTCCGACCTTTTGGTGTCAAAAGATTCTAAATAAGAATGTTGATTTTAATGTTTTGTCCTCAGTGGTTCTTCCGGTATTCTCGTATGGTGCAGCGGTGGGATGGTTGTCCCCCATGGGACCCCGGCTGATGGCCTCCGACACCCCTGCCTCGGAACCCGTTCACGCTGACGTAATATCCTGGATGGCTTCCGTGGTTTATCTGGTTGGTACACCTGCGGTTTTCCTGTTCGGATACATCGTCGACAACTATGGGAGAAAGAAGGCTCTAATGCTGACATCATTTTCAATGGCTGTAAGTTGAATATAGTTCTAATAAAGGTCTTACGTTTCTTTCTTTCATAATTCATTTCAATAAAAAAATGTGTTATAAATTTGAGCTAATAATCGTTTCATTATTCATACATAAAACACTCTAAATTGAAGGTTATAGTTACGTCCCTATTTATTCTTTTTAATGTGGTTTGTTATTTGTTGTTCGTATTCGCGGGATATTTTCACTCCGAATATACAAAAGATAAACACACCATTTCAACAATATCTATAATATTTCATATATCAATATTAAAATATAAACTTAAAAACCGAATAAACAACGCTAGATACTAGAAGACACAAATTAAAACTAAAACTAGAGGTCCCACAGTAGTCGAAATTCGACTATAATTAATTGGAATTGTACACTATTATGATTGTATTTAATACTTCTATAGTCACAAATTTCGCCAAGACTACACTATAAAAAATATTAACAAAGGCAAACAATATTTAATCTATTCTCAATTTGACAACAGACGCCAAGAACAAAAGTTTGACAATAAATAGTATGCATGCGTGTGTGCGTCAAATACATAGTATGTAGTGTGTGTAATGTTTTCTTTATTGATTTAATGTATCTTTTATGCATTATTTAAAAAATATATTAGCATTGTGCACTTCTTCTCTATATTCTCTATAAGTGTGGAAAATCATTACTTATCATTAATTCATACTCCTCCGTCCGCGCAATTTTCGTAAAAAGGGATACAAAGTTTTTGCTTCACGTATTAATATATAGATTAGGTTTTTACATTCAACTTAAATCGACGCGCGCGAATCTTGTTGCATGACGTCACGGGACCCTGCGCGTTCGGAAACTCCGATGACGCCCGAGTGCAACCGAATGTTGCACACTACAAATAGCTTTAATTAGATATAATCTTGTTTTTAGGCATGTTGGGCTTTGAAGCTGTATTCCACGGAGACCTGGGCTCTGATCACGGCACGTGCGATCATCGGCTTAGGGGTCAGCGGCTCGTATGTCGTCACGCCTCTATACATCAAGGAAATAAGTGAAGATTCCATCAGGGGGACCCTCGGAAGTCTCGTGGTCTTATCGCAAAACCTAGGCAACCTAGCCGTTTATATATTAGGCGAATACCTGAGCTATTACACGACCCTGTGGATATGTTTGGCAGTGCCGCTTTTGCACATGCTTGTGTTCACGACGATGCCCGACACTCCGTCGTACTTGCTGAAAAGTGGTAAAGTTGAGGTGAGTTTTTTGAGAGCGTTTACTAGAGAATCGTTACTGGTGGTAAGACGGCTTGTGAGTCCGCACCGATGGGTACGACCGCCATGCCTATTTCTGTCGTTAAGCAGTAATGAGTTTCGGTTTGAAGGGTAAGGCAGCCGTTGTAACTATACTGAGACCGTAGAACTTATATCTCGAGGTGGGTGGCGGCATTTACGTTGTAGATGTCTATGAGCTCCGGTCACCACTTAATACCAAGTGGGCCGTGAGCTCGTCCACCCATCGAAGCAATAAAAAATATATATTTTCCTTGTGCTTGCATCGGGTTTCTCGGTGCTGAAGGTCGTGACCTTTAGGGAGAAATTTTGTTTGGATTATGATTCTACATTCCTTGTTGACATTATGAGAATGTTTTAATGAGATTAAAATTTATGAAGATTGCATACCGTTGTTGGTCATGACTAAGCTGGATTAGTTTAATGGATTAAATTAAATAAAACACATATTCGTTGAAAATACTTTAGTCTTCAATCACGAATTTTAATCTAGCATTTTTGCCACACGAAGCTTCATCTATATCATCAACTTGTTAAATATATAGTCCCGATTTGGGCCCGACTATAATTTGTGGGTTGACAGCCGGTCTTAACTGACCGAGAGTTGCTACAGATAGACAACAATGGAAGATGTCAAAGGAGGGCTATGCAAATAGGCACTCTTAACTCAAAGATATTCTCTGATATACAAAAATTAAATCAACATTCTTAAAAAGTTCTCCTGAAATTATAGGGCTCACTGATTGATTAATTGATAGTTTACGGCTTCCGAAATTAAAAAATGAATAGGATACGCCAGAGATTGTACGAAAGTAAATAAGAATGAGTATATCAGAGGAAGTGTGAAAGTAGCCCCGCCCCGGTGATTGACAATTTAAAGAGCGGACGGTTAGCGTGGTATGGACATGTGATGCGTAGAGAGAAGATGCATGTGACTAGGCGATGTATGGAAATGGTAGTGCAAGGTAGAGGTCGACCGAAGAAGACATGGATGGAGTGTGTGAATGATGATATGAGAGAGAGAGAGGAGTGAGTGTTGAGCTGACGGCTGATAGAAGAGAATGGAATAGAAAATTAATAATAGTTTAAAAAAACTAAAAAAATACGCTTTTATAGAAAATTCAATTAAAAAATAGAAAATAAATTTTAATAAATTTGAATTAAAAATAGTGTAAGAAAAAATTATTTTATTGTAAACATAATATTTTTTAGTTTTTTGAAACTATTATTTATTTTTCATTTTTTAGTTGAATTTAATTTTTTTTTTAAATATTGAATTGTCGTCGGTCCTAAGTATACCAAATTTCGAGTTAATCCGACTCTTTGAAGGGGGGTCAAAATCATGTTCAAAGATTCCGTTACATACTAACATACGTACGTCTGAAGCTAATAAAAGCGTATTAAAAAACCTAACAATTATAACAGTAATGAAAATTGGTAAATATGTGTTATAGGAAGCTCGCGATGCTCTGGCCTGGCTCCGATGCCGCGATAGTTCCGAAGCCGAAGTGGACAGCGAGCTGCAGAAGCTGTTAGTTGAGCTGGAACAAAGCAAATCTGGAAAATTTGTCAGCGCTGTCAAAACTCTAAGTAAGTGGTAACTTAGGTATAAGTCTTGTTGTATTTTTCATAAGGTTTACAAACATAATACTAGCTTCTTTTTTTATTGCCTTAATTGGTGGACGAGCTCACAGTCCACCTGGTGTTAAGTGGTTACTGAAGCCCATAGACATATACAACGTAAATGCGCCACCCACCTTGAGATATAAGTTCTAAGGTCTCAGTATAGTTACAACTGCTGACCAACGGATAACTTTTCGAATGAATTGAGTCTTTCGGAGAAACGACAAAGGGAAGAACTTCCACCAAGCGTGACAACAGTTTTATCTACAATAGTGCTGTGAAAGAGCGACCTGGCGGTGTACCGTGTTTCAAATATTTTTTTATTGCTTAGATGTGTGGATGAGTTCACAGCCCACCTGGTGTTGTGGTTACTGGAGCCCATAGACATCAACAACGTAAATGCGCGACCCACCTTGAGATATAAGTTCTAAGGTCTCAGTCTTAGACTCTCTTAGGGAGAGTTGTGTGTCTGATTGTAGGTTTTACTGCGGAATTCACGCTAAATTTCCCGGTCTAGAGTACTACGTCGGACGAGAGTGCAGGAGATTCAGTTAGTCGGTAGGTCACCGAGTTCCACATATCCGGGAATTTCGTATGAGATTCGACAATCGACTCAAGAAGAAAAAAAATACTGGTGTTGGGCGTATCATAAACCCGGACGGTTAGGTATCATTTCCGCAGCGGAGCATTGATGATTACCGATTTGCAGGGTTCATTTCATGTTTCAAGATGGGAGATATATCTTTGTAGATAGATAAACTTTGATACATGCTTATATTTTTTTATATTTTTACTGGTGGTTGAACCTCTTGTGAGTCCGCACGGGTAGGTACCACCGCCCTGTCTGTTTCTGCCGTGAAGCAGTAATGCGTTTCGGTTTGAAGGTCGGGGCAGCCGTTGTAACTATACTGAGATCCTAGAACTCATATCTCAAGGCCTGTGGCGGTATTTACGTTGTAGATGTCTATGGGCTAAGCTAACCACTTAAGACCAGGTGGGCTGTGAGCTCGTCCACCAATCTATGCAATAATATTTTTTTATATATATTTTGCCTTCGATTGAATCACAGTCAAGTTTGCACGTGTTCCCTTGACGCAACATTTCGTTAATCGTATGCAAACAAACTGATGACGTGTTAACGGGATGTGGAGAGTGCTCTCCAAACACGATCGGTTCTCAGGCCGGTAGCGAGGCTAACGTTAATGTTTGCACAAGCGATGCTTCTCAAATAATAAAATAGACAGTGACATATTGATTGATATATATATTTTTATTGCCCTTGTAACGGGACGGGCATACGACTCACCTGATGGTGGATGGTTACCGTCGCTCATGGAAGTCGGCAATGCCAGGGGCAGAGCTTAGCCACTGTCTACCGTTGCTTAGTCGCTGCCTACCGTTAGATAGAATTATATTATTATTATTATTAAGCCTTTTATTCCATGCATTTAATTATTATTATTATTTTTTTGTACATTTAGTTTATATAATATATGTATGGACCCCTCTCAGGTAAAGGCCTCCTCCAAAGATTTCCACTCTGCTTTGTCTCTGGCGACATAAATCCAGTGTGGTCCAGCAACCTTTCTAATATCATCCTCCCAACGCGTGTACGGTCTGCCGACGCGCCGCTTGCCCTGTGGACCGTCCCATGCAGTTACTTTCGATGTCCATCTCCCATCCCCGAGTCGTGCTACGTGGCCAGCCCACTTAAACTTCAGTCTTTGAGCATATTTGAGAGCGTCCACTGTTTTGGTTATGCTTCTTATCTTTGTATGACGCACTCTGTGTGTCTTTTTTATGTTGAGCATGCTGCGTTCCATTCCCCTCTGGCACGTTGTAGAATTATATAAAGGATTATTTTTTTATTTATGTATTTTTATTCATAAAATTATTTTTCCACTAGCGACCCGCCCTCGCTTCGCTTCGGAAACAATAAAACTCACATGAAACCAAAAAAATAAATTAATTTTTTTTTTGAAAAAAGTAGCCTATGTTCATCATGGACAATGTCGGCTTCTAATGGAAAAAGAATTTTTCAAATCGGTCCAGTAGTTTCGGAGCCTATTCGAAACAAACAAACAAACAAATCTTTCCTCTTTATAATATTATTATAGTATAGAGTATAGATATTCAAAATATTTTAGAAGGCTCTTGTATTTTCCTTTCTGAGCCGGCGATACTAGGATAATTATTCTGCTCCGAAACGGTATCGCGTTCTAGTTTCAAGCGTTAGGTAGATTTTATATTTTTATTTTTTTATTTTTTACTTTTAACTTTTATTTTATACTAAGTGACCCGGAAAACTTTGTTCCGCATTAGAGGCAATAAATGAGCAGACTTTTGATTTTATCATGGTCAATTTCTTATTTGGATAATTAATATAAATCAAAATAGCAAGTATTTTAATGATACTTTATTGGCCGTGTATTTTAGCTGGTATTATTATTGTATTTTCTTGTTCTTCTTCAGTCCTTTCACTCGCAATGCTTCGAATCCTAGTTGCATTACGGCTTCGTCGGGAAAGATTTGATAGTGCTGGTCGCGGCATGGCTTTCTAAATGATTACCTATCTCGGCACAATAAATAGAAATTCGAAACAAACACATCAACCGGTCAACTTCAAAATTCTACTATAATTAGCCATAGACTACATTACGTTTAGCTGTCAGTTGCATTTTGTTATTCCATATCAGTTGCGTTTTTTTATACCACGTTTTATGTCGCGTCCCACGGGAGCGTGATAAAAAGTATCCTATGTCCTTCTCCTGGTTCTAAGCTACCTCCTCACCAATTTTCAGCCAAATCAGTTCAGCCGTTCTTGAGTTATAAATAGTGTAACTAACACGACTTTCTTTTATATATATAGATTAGGGTTGAGACTTCTTTTTTTTATTGCTTAGATAGGTGGACGAGCTCACAGCACACCTGGTGTTAAGTGGTTACTGGAGCCCATAGACATCTACAATGTAAATGCGCCACCCACCTTGAGATATAAGTTCTAAGGTCTCAGTATAGCTAGAAATAGGCGGAGTGGTGGTACCTACCCGCGCGGACTCACAAGAGGTCCTAACACCAGTGATTACGCAAATTATAATTTTGCGGGTTTCATTTTTATTACACGATGTTATTACTTCACCGTGGAAGTTAATCGTGAACATTTCTATGGGTAGGTTGTCAAATATACAAATTAACTTGAGCATCCATCGATGTTTTAGTACCGTTTTGTATTAAACGGATGTGTTCGTATTTCACTAACTTAATCGTTAGGTTCGAAATGTATGAAACTATTATTCTAATCATTTTATGAGAGACTAGCTGTACTCGTCCGCTTCGCATTTAAAATTAACATTATTATTTCTCACCCCCACAAAGATTCTCATGATTAACGCCCCCGCAACTGGTGTGGGGAATCCAACACTCATAAAAATATTAGCCTATCCATTAAGTACATGTATTTTCTACATGGATACCAAGTTTCAAGTCAATCGGATACACGGTGCAGTAGTTATAACGGAACATTCGGAAAAACTACTGTAGATTTATATATTAGTATAGACTAGAGGTCCCGCAGTAGTCGAAATTCGACTATAATTAATTGGAATAGTTTGTACACTATTATGATTGTATTTTATACTTCTATAATCACAAATTTCACAAAGACTACACTATAAAAAATATAAACAAAGACAAACAATATTTAATCTCAATTTGACAACAGACGTCAAGAACAAAAGTTTGACAATCAATAGTATGCATGCGTGTGTGCGTCAAATACATGGTATGTAGTGTGTGTATTGTTTTCTTTATTGATTTAATGTATCTTTATGCATTATTTTTAAAAAATATTAGCATTGTGCACTTCTTCTCTATATTCTCTATAAGTGTGGAAAATTTCATACTCCTCCGTCCGCGCAATGTTCGTAAAAAGGGATACAAAGTTTTTGCTTCACGTATTAATATATAGATTTAAAATAAAGTATTTGACATATCAATTTTAAACGTATTTGAGTAAATATTGCCGATGATGAACTCAATAATATTTTTGAATAATTCGCTTAGTTTTACTTCCGTAAACGTGATCCGAATGTTCATACAGATTTGACAATTGAAATAATTAACGAATAGGTATTGTATAGTAAATTTATTATTATATATTTGAGATTATATTTCTTATATTTATTTTTTATTTATATAAAAATATATAGCTATATAATAATATAATGTATTATTTTATTTACATCAAAATACAGTTTATATTAGTAGAAACTATAGCACAAATTGAGTTGCTATTATAAAGAGAAACAACATTTAAAGCTATTGCTTCACTACTATTTTTATATCTATATAATATATAAAAGAAAGTCGTGTTAGTTACACTATTTATAACTCAAGAACGGCTGAACTGATTTGGCTGAAAATTGGTGGGGAGGTAGCTTAGGATCAGGAGAAGGACATAGGATACTTTTTATCACGTTTCTGTGGGATGTGACATAAAATGTGGTATAACAAAACGCAACAGATGTGGAATAACAAAACGCAACTGACAGATAAACGTAATGTAGTTTATGGTTAATTATTATGGTTGATGTGTTTATTTCGAGTTTCGATTAGCTTACTGCGCCGAGATAGGTAATCATTAAGAAAGTCATGCCGCGACCAACACGATCAAATCTTTCCTGACGAAACCGTAATGCAACTAGGATTCGAAACATTGCGAGTGAACGGACTGAAGATAATAATAACAACAAAAATACATGGCAAATAAAGAAACATTAAAACGCTTGCTTTTTTTAATTTACATCAATTATCCAAATAAAAAATTTACCTCGATAAAATCAAAAGTCTGCTTATTTATTGCCTCTAAGGCGGAACAAAGTTCGCCGGGTCAGCTAGTCTTTTTATATTTTAATATTTCAAAATGCTTTTATATTTCTTATGTTCTTTCTAATGTTTTTATGTTCCAATATTCGAAATTCTATTTATGTCATCTTTATATCATATTAACCTCTTTAAAGATTAATCGTATAGAGGTTACATATTTTTTATTTTTATTTGAGATTACATATTTTTTATTTTTAATTTTTATTTGAGATTATATTTTTATATTAATATTTTTGAGTTATATTTATTGCCGTTTTCGTGTTGTTCCCATACCGACTCACTACACAGTGTGCATTTTAAGTTCGGTAAGTTAGGTTAATCTATGTCTAAAGTTGGATGGTTAGTTTTATATGTATGTACATATATAGAGACTGAATTAAAGTATTTTGAAAGTTTAACATCTTTTTATACAAAAATTAAGTCAAAAAGGAAGCTATTAAAGACTATGGTTATTAAGCATTTTAAATTTACAAACGCGCTTAAATTCCTGCTAGTGATTAGTATAGAAATAGTAAGTAGAAATAGCGCATTACTGTTGCGCGGTAGATACAAAGCTAGTACAGGAGCTTAAAATATGCCTACATTTTGCGTCTAGTATCTATCTGGGTTTTTTTTCCTCTCTAAGCTGAGAGCCTTGAGAGGCTATATCAGCGTAGCCTTAACTAGTAGGTGAGCTCACGGGGCTCAAAGCTGATGATGTTGCTAACACGAACCCTAGCAAGAGCCGTGCTTTGTAGAATCTACCACCGGATCGGAAACGCGACCCACTGAGAATATCCGGCGAGAAACTCAGTGGGCTGTGTCTGAAGGTTATGCCTGGGGGTAATGTGTCGTACCTATAACGAACTGGCAAGGTCGTCACCTGAGTTAGATATTTTTACTTGTAGGTTGGTTACGTTTAGAAAAATGTTCAAGGGCATCCTCCACTTTATTAATAGGTAGGTTAATGTAATTGTTTAATGTATTATATTGTGAATAATTTTTTTTCCTTACATTATTCGTTAGATTAGTTTTTGTTATTGTGTTGTTTTGTCATAATTGTAAGGAACATTGTTATACAAATTCAGCACTATATGTCTTGTTTTGTCGTGCGCACATAACTTATGTTGCAAGCCAGACTTTGTTTCTTATTATTTGTGTTTTTTATGTATCTTTAGCTTGTGATGTGTATTGTGAGCCTAATAAAAAAAAAAAAAATGCGAACTAAACATTGAAAAACTTCGACGAAGTAGGTAAACTACATGTTTTATTGCAACGAATGGAAGTGACTCGGTTTACAAACACGCAACGTTTGTATCAATTGACGTTTTGAAACAGTATCGTCGACGAACGTACAAATGAATTTGAAACTAATTTACGAAGACAGGTGGGTGGCGGCATTTCCGTTGTAGATGTCCATGAGCTCCGGTAACCACTTAACACTAGGTGGGCTTTGAGCTCGTCCACCCAACTACGCAATAAAACAAAAAGAACAGTGTACGTAAGATTATGCCTAATGAAAATGTTAGGATTTACTATGTAGTGAATTCTAGTTGCTTATTGAAAATCTAGCCTAACTAGAAAGAAAGTTCTGAGGTAACACGCACCAAAATAATATGCACTCGAGTTGGTAGGGCACCCTGGGCTATCCTGGCAGGTTCGCCATGTAATGTTGTACTTTGGGAGGTGTTAAAGGAAAACGTCTTCTTGCGTGTATTCCATGTTTAATAATCATATTAATCCTAGTTTACAATTATGAAGAAGCCTATGTTTCTGGGTGGTCCGCCTTATTAGGGGGACATACGAGATTACAACTATTAATTATGTTATAATACTAAATGCTATGCTAATACTATGCTATGCTATAATATATAAGTATACACACTTCATTGAAATCGGTTAAAATGGGCTTTTTGCAAGTACCTAAATTGATCCGAGATTTTGACGCTGATATGAAAAGCTGCCGGTGTCGAACTAATTGTTTATCCACGATCGTTTCGCGTGGGACGTTGAGCATAAGAGCGACGTTGAGCCCTATTAAAGAACTGGCTCCACCGAAATCACCACTGTCCACACAAATAAGTATGATTTATGTCATCGTTCAGTTGATAGACGGGTTTGGGTTGCGCAATGAAACACGCTGCGGGCCACACAGTTAGATTTGTCTTGTTATTTTAACGGTAATCTGCGATTTAGTTGTTGTTTTTGAAGTGAAAACTTCTTTAGAATCGTTGTGATTTCAAACCGGATGCAACGGAAAAAACGACAGGTAAGAGACACAAATACAAAAATGTGTAGGATGAAGCCAGCAAAGAATGAGACAAAAATATACATACTATTTAATACAACGTCATCTGTGAGATTTTTTAATACTAACGTGTGTATGAAAGCTCTTGGTTGCGCTGGTTTAAAACTTAGTTAGTTTTAGGTTTCGAAAAATAACAACATTTTAATTTGGTTTTGCAAATCCTGTCCCATCCCTCTCCGGCACTTTACGTACGGACGCGTGCGAGCGAGATCGTGTGGTGACATCGAGACGAAAAAATATGGCTGAACAACCGCGCGCGCGCTTCGTGTCTTTGTTATGTTAAATACGTAAATAAGTGAAATCGTTGGTGTTTCTCATCGCGAAGTGGTACGAGTCTGCAGTAAGGACTACATAAAGGTATTGTGCATCCTTCCTTTAACGCAGAACTGCCGCTTCTTATCGTTTCTTCCCGCAGTCTGTGTCCTTCATTTGCAACGACCAAATTTCAAATATTTTCGTAGTTTGCTTATCTCGCGTCTGCAGCTCTTGTAGTGAATTTTAATTTAGGATTATACGTGAAATTAAAATATCAATTCACAGAGGGCGCTACCTTACAATTATTTACTAATGACAAAATTTTACATATACTTAAGACGTTTAGGATGATTGTATTTTATATTTTGGAAGGTTTCACTTCTACCACGTGTGAATTTCATACATTTTGTTTTTTTTTTTTCTTCATCGATAACTACAGCACAGCTCTATGTCGTCCGCGTTAAAATGCAAATGTTTTGTTTGATTTCGGAATTGTTTTAGGTCGGGGCTTAAGTTGTTCCAGAAATATTTGCACGACTTCAAAGTCAAATAAGTATCGTGAATGGTTGTTTGAATTTTCATAGCGTAATTAATGAGCGATGTTCGAATACCTATTGTATTTTTAAAAGGGTAAACAAGATCGTTTTTGGAATATAATTAATTTTAAACGCCTAAAGTTGTTTAATGACGATCCTTGTCCACAGTATTCGCAACGTCAAAGAAATGGCTAATAACAATATAACGGCTAATACTATCCAAAGATAACATGTTACGGACTTGAATTTATCAATTTATAAATTTGTGTTATTATTGGAAATCGGGGAGGTTGTGCACACGAGTGCTTTCACCAGCTTTTTTTAAGAGCTCCGGTAATTACTTAGCACCAGGTGTAAGCGTTGTGAGTGAGGTTCACCGATTTATGCGATAAAAGGATCTTATTTTCCTTTTTTTGCTGCTGCCCATTATCCGGTGAATTCCTTAGTCGCTAGTTGGGACTATTCTAGACGGAAACCAAGTGCAAAGAGTAACACAAGTTTTATTTCAATTAACACACACTAAGCATATATGAGGCCGTCAGCGCAAAAGTGACCTAACCCACAATTTTTCATAATCATGCTTATAATTATGTATATTTTTATTGATTTAGAAATAATAAATTTTGATGCAAAACCGGCGTATCCATAGTTTCACCCATAGATAACAGATGGGTTTGTAAACATTATTTTTGCACATGTTGTTTTTTTGTCTATTACTCAAATTCAAATTAATGAAAACCTAAACCTCATTGCTCCGTAATAACTATGGTAAGCTTAGGCCACTTTTGCGCTGACGGCCTCATATGTTTTGTTCGTTTCATTACAGTATCAGACAGAAATACGTTCCGGGCTTTTCGTATAACCCTCGTGATAACTTTGGCTCGAGAGCTTTGCGGTTGCCTAGCCGTGCTACACTTCGCTTCGCTGATATTCAGCAAGGCCAGCTCGGGCTGGGTGTTGACTGCGAACCAGCAGGCCGTAGTGCTGGGCGTCGTGCAACTGATCGGGTCGTGCACCGCATCAACTCTAGTCGAAAGGACCGGTAGAAAGGTGAGTATTTATTCACATAGGTATGTTGTACCGAGGCTACGTTTTAGTAAAGTCTGGCCCGCACTAATAGGTAATCGGTACATCTCTTTTTTTTTCTACCTAAGCTGTTAGCCTTAAGAGGCTATATCAGCGTAACCGGGCGAGTAGCTGAGCTCACGGGGCTCAAACCGGGAGTCTAGCAAGAGCAGCGCTTCGCAGAATCTACCACCAGATCGGAAACGCGACCCACTGAGAAGATCCGGCCAGAAACTCAGTGGGCTCTAGTTCCTCAATTAGAATATATACGATTGTTGTTCGAATTTTTATTTTTTTTATAACGCTTTAAGGTTGTACGATCTCGTGAGTTACCCGGTGCTAATTTGGCGCAGACCTTAGTGTGACGTCACATGATAATCCACAGTTGTGTTTGATATAACGGATAACAATCCAAACCAAACACTACCATGCTAAGTACTATTGCTTTACCTGTCTGTTATGTTTCTTATTATGATTAGGGTTGGATTATTCTTTCTTGAAGTGAGTATAATGATTAATGGAACACAAAAACGACTATTGATCGCTAAGGGGACGCCACTAGCGCGTTATGTAAAGTTTGTCCACCTTCAAACAGGAAGGCTTCGCAAAGGAAACAGGGAGGATAACAGTAACTACTCGCTTAAAAGTTCATACTGGTTTACCATCACAGCGGGAAGGTATAGGTAATACTCAGAGAACGCAGCTGTGAATCCGCGGGGAATCCCCTAATCGCCTTTTGACAATCACGCGAGGTAAATAATTAAATTATTATTCTAGGCAAAAATAATATTAGCGTAGAAAATGATACGAGTATTTGATCCAAATAGAGTTAGGCCTGCCACCTCGAATTCATATGAGGTCAAATCATATAAGTTTAGGGGCATCCGCTACAAGATGTCGCTAGTTTCGATACAAAAAGTGTCTTAAAGTATCGCAGTTTCAAGGTCCTGGTCTATAGATTACATTAACTTAGCAGGTAGACTCTTTGTTTCCAGGATTAGTGATATTGAAGAGTATCATGAAGAGTATCACGTGTGTTTACTTTCAGCCTCTACTCGGCACGACGTGTTTAGTGTCTGGTATATCGATGTGCGCGTTGGGAGCGTGGTTCTACGCGCAGAGCATCAGCGCTACCGGCGTGTCGTGGCTGCCGATAGCGGCGTTATGCTTGTGCATCTACTGCGACGCGGCCGGACTGCAACCCGTGCCTTTCGTTATCATGACCGAAATGTTCTCTTTCCAGGTAACTAGACATTTGTCTTATCTCTAGTCATCTGTTTGTAGGCACATGAATGTGCTATAAAAGTCACAAATTGCATAATAAATAAATAAATATGTGTTTTTTTTTTGTATTGCTTAGATGGGTGGACGAGCTCACAGCCCACCTGGTGTTAAGTGGTTACTGGAGCCCATAGACATCTACAACGTAAATACGCTACCCACCTTGAGACATAAGTTCTAAAGTCTCCGTATAGTTACAACGGCTGTCCCGCCCTTCAAACCGAAACGCATTATTGCTTCACGGCAGAAATAGGCGGGGTGGTGGTACCTACCCGTACGGACTCACAAGAGGTCCTACCATCAGTAAAAAATGTAAAGTATGAAAGTATGAAAATATAAAATATATATGATTTCATTAAATTAGTTCAAGAATACCTACGAAATATTTTCTCGATAAATCTATTAAGTAATATTTAAGGTGACTTCAGATTTAGATATAAGAACTAGAGTTCCTTGTTTTAGCTCCGCGGTACAGTCACTTCAATAGTGATATCGTTCGCGTGTGCTCTAGTATCGGTTGAGCTCCGCGTGTTCCAACCCCTGGCGGCCTCAATGGGTCTCCATATGGTGTTCTGGCTGTTCTCGGCTGTCTGCATCATCAGTACAGTGTACATAGCTTGCATGGTGCCGGAGACAAAAATGCGAACCCTGGACGAGATCTACACTGAAATAGGTGGCAAGAAACAGAAGGATTGCGAGGCAGACGTCACTAAATTGTAATCAGATATTTCCTTTGCTCTGTTAAAAATTAGTGTAAGATATTACTTTTAATACGTAATCATCTTTATTGTTCAGTTCCATATAAAGATTGGACTGTTCTAGATCTAGGCTAATAAATTATAAAATATAAATTCGTATATTTTTCGTAACAACATGTAATTATTTTTATAAAGCTGTAGGTAGGTACATATACTATGAGTATTGCTGTCTTTGAGAATAGGTATTTATAAAAATTGACAATTTTAGACCAACATTTTCCTTTTTATTATTATTATTTTTTTGACATTTACGTTCCGTAGTTTAATCATAAATTGATTATTGTTAAATTGTGTACTTGTTAGAAATTTATTAAATTATTATTTTTATTTATATTATTGACTTCACAGATTTTAGGTTAGAATTGTATTGTTATATTGATTTAAATACTATTTATAGTTATTTTAATTTTATTTCCGAATGTCTCATCTAAAGTATCTTACTCCTCTTTTAAGTAAATAGTTTAAAAACGTTCCTAGTATGAAATATTTCGGCCATTTTAGCGGGAACAAAGAGTGATCTGATAATGTCTGAATTGTTTGAATTTACCACTTTAATGTTTCTTCAGCTTTGATCGTGTAATAAGAATGTAACTGTACTTGATTCTCAAGTCAATTTACGTATCTGTGGATTCGCCCCATTTTACTGATTTTTAAGTAAATTTATGTATCTGTGGATTCGCGCCATTTTACTAAGTTACTAGACTACGTCAGACTAAAAGTTCAAATAACCAAAAGCCGCAATGTATTTTTTTTTGTTTTTCAAAAAATGTGAAGATTTAATTAAACTCAATAAATGAAACACGCTTATTTCTTTGTTTAATTTTACCACCAGGGCCATGAAACTGAGATACTTTAATTTTTTTATATGGAGACTAGCAACCTAGTGTAGCGGATGCTCCTAAACTTATATGTCGTTAAAGTTAAGGCATTTCAGTATTGTTTAACTAGGTAACACACAAAAAATAAAAAAAGCATACAAGTCTTTATTTGTTATAGACAAATTGATTCAATTTTATCAATTTGTGGTTTCAGAAAATTTACAAAATCCTTCATTAAAAATAAAATATAGGATAGGTAATATGATACTGCCATGAGAAACTAATCGAAGCGAAGCCATCTAGTGGCTGATGCCCGTAAACATTTTTTGTTGAGTGTTTGAGTTGCCTATCTGTTTTTTTTATTGCCCTTGTAGGCAGACGAGCATACGGCCCACCTGATGGTGAGCGGTTACCGTCGCCCATGGACTTCAGCAATGCCAGGGGCAGAGCCAAGCCGCTGCCTACCGCAAATCTATAACTAATTTATGTGAATTATCTATGTTTACTACATTCGATATTCTGACAGTAGTCCCTTGCTCCAAAACATGCCGTGCGAGCCAATACACTGTAATACTGCAATTACGCAGTCACCCTCAGACAAAGTGCACAAATTTCTCGCCGAATCTTCTCAGTGGGTCGCGTTTCCCATCCGGTAGTAGATTCTGCGCAGCACTGCTCTTGTTAGGGCTAGTGTTAGCAACGTTTTCAGGTTAGAGCCCCGTGAGCTCACCTACTAGTACGATGACGCTGGCATAAACCCATAGGTTACCAGCTAAGGTAGGTAAAAAAAAATACATAGTTTAATTTTTTTTTTCAAATACAGAATCGTAATATCGATTAAATAAAACACAAAACTCACAAGCAATGGAATGTTTACATTTTAATGACAATATTCTTAAATATATAAATATATAAGTACTTATACGATTTAAGTATGAAAGATTGTCTCACTCGATTATAATCAAACATTAACATTTTTCTATAGTGCGTTTCATATTTAGGATGTATTTTTAGTATCCTAATATGTACCTACTAAGGATGAAAGGTAGATGAGAGTCATTTTTGAGGTGGTTCAAATAGAAAAGTTGTATCTCAAAATATTAAACTGCAATTGAATAAGTGAAGATGGCGCTAGTGTGACTTCAGGGACTATATTGCGAGAAGTATACTGAATTAATTAGTTAAATAAATAAATAGAACTAAAAATAGAAATAAAATAGTATGTAAACCTTCTTTTACTAATAAATGTAAACCTTAAAATTCAAAACGTTTATGGAAGAATAACGCCATCTTACTTTATAGTTTCTTGATGTTCTTACAAAAAACTTCTCTATAAATATTAATATAGTTTTTCTTTTAATTTTCTTAGCACAATGGCCATATCATTAGTATATCAATCATGGATTATCTTCATTCAAGTTAGAAGGATAGACAATATAACCAATCTAATAGTATCATTCTACAGATTAGACAATCTTTCAGAATCAGTCCAGAAATTTATATAATATTAGAATGTAAAATATTTTTTACATAGGTACTTACTTACAAGTGTGATCTTAACGCACAAATATGGAAGTTTTTTTTTTTTTCACCAGAAGACGTACACAAATACAATTTAGAAAATGTGTTTTGAAAGACATTAATTGTGCTCTCTTTACAACTCAATTGAACATTTAAATCTGAGGAGTGATTAAATAAGTTACCGAATGAAAAACACCTTCTACTTACCGTAACATAATTATAATACTCGATACAGTACTGATAAATTATAAATTATTTTATTTAATTCCCCAAAAATATATACGATTGACGAAAACAATTTTACTGGCGCATCACTAAAACAAAGATCACTCCTCTATTTAATTTAAAATCTAAGACATATAATAATCTAAACGTCTTAATCTATAAAATCTATAGTATAAAAGATTATGTACGTATTTATAAGCCTATAATAAATTTAGTAAGTGGTTTTTTATATATCATTAAAGAGTAACAATGTATGTATGTACTGGTAATTTGATCAGTAATTTAACGTGACATCAGGTTGTCTTTTATGTAGTTCGAGCTCATATAATTATTGCGTTTCATACTTAATTTAATAAGATAAAAATTGACATTCAGGATCGATGTGTACTTGAAGAACCTTCGGAACAAAGCCTCCTATTAGTTAATACAACGAAATTATAACTAGCTTCCTAAAACTGCTGCCTAAAATAAAAGTAGGTAAGTAAATACAAACTGGTGGTAGGACCTCTTGTGAGTCCGCACGGGTAGGTACCACCACCCTGCCTATTTCGGCCGTGAAGCAGTAATGCGTTTCGGTTCGAAGGGTGGGGCAGCCGTTGTAACTATACAGAGACCTTAGAACTCATATCTCAAGGTGGGTGGCGCATTTACGTTGTAGATGTCTATGGGCTCCAGTAACCACTTAACACCAGGTGGGCTGTGAGCTCATCCACCCATCTAAGCAATAAAAAAAATACTTCAAAAAACAACCAGAAAATTTGTGACTATAATTAGCATCATACTCATTTGTCATAATTTTAAATCGGAACCAATATCCATTATCACTTAGAGCTTCGGAACATTTTCTGAAGGCATGTATTTTTGTATGGAACAAACGTTCATTAGGTATTTATTTTCTCTAATGACTACTCCTACATGTCACATTAAACGCAGACCCTAAATTTTTTGTAGAAGAAAAAGCAATAAGTATAAATTGATGGAACTTATTCCAAAAAAAAGTACTTTTTAATATACTTCAAATTACTGATCAAAGTAAAATTAATTATGTTGTTTACATATTAAATATTACGGTTAGTGTAAACTTTGCATTAGTATCACGAGGTTTCTATCTAGTTTTGTGAAAATATTATAATTATCATATACATATATCATATATTATCATATTTAAGCAAAATATACCTAAATACAAAAATTTTGGCGTACACAGTTCAGAATGAGCACAGATTAGGTAAAAAATGTAGATTAAATAGTTTTAGACGTAAACACAATAAAACATGTCCATAAAACTCGTTTTCTTTGATCAACAATTATTCATCTTTAAGAACAGCAATATAAAAAATTCAATGAAAAAAATACCTATTTAAAATACATAAATAATTTTATGTTTTTTGTAATTTTATGTTTGAACATGTTTACTCATAAACTGTATACACCATTTATAAAAAAAAAAACAAATTACAAACTAAATAAATTCTAGAACGCTTTGGAACATAACCTAAAAGTACAAAAAAAAAACCAAAAAAAAAAACATCCGTTACCAAGAACACAACAGATCTTCGTATTAACTTAACAAATAAAAACCATCACAAATAGGCAAGACAATATCTAAATTCCAATTATTTTTAACAATATTGCACTAAAATTGCAATGTACATTCATATGTACATTCGAAAGTTGAAAAAAAAGGTGCAAAATACGGCAGCCATTTTATTTCAAGTGTCAAAAAAAAACACAAGGTAATGCCAAAAAGGTTAGGTATGCAAAAGCGCATCTAACAGCATAGGAATACGGTTCAAATAACAAAGACTGTTTTCCGTGAATATCTCTTAGCTCACGGTTTAGTTCAGGCATAATGCATTTCATGTTATGTTGCATTCTCTTCAAAACTATTAAAATATTGTTTACTTTATTTAGTTTTATTTATGGCGGTTCAATGTGATATGCAAATTGTAAACCTTTAAAAGGTGCCTTAATTTTCTCAATTTTCTTTTCAATATAGCTCCAATTATTTTTTTTATATATGAGTCGTCTATTATCAAAGGTGGCAATCTGTGCATTTGGACAAAAAAATGTTATTGATATGTCAATACAGATTGATTTGAATATAATTGTCTCCTTCAAAGAATACGGTTCAAAACCTGCATTAAATAAAGGTTAATACTTAACCTGTTATTTATCTAAGATGTCGTTCAGAAGAGTTTTGTGACTGCCAATGGAATNGGTGGCAATCTGTGCATTTGGACAAAAAAATGTTATTGATATGTCAATACAGATTGATTTGAATATAATTGTCTCCTTCAAAGAATACGGTTCAAAACCTGCATTAAATAAAGGTTAATACTTAACCTGTTATTTATCTAAGATGTCGTTCAGAAGAGTTTTGTGACTGCCAATGGAATACAAAGTCAATAATTCGTTTTTCTGAATTACCAGTAATTGTCCAAAAGTCACATTGCCGGCTTTGATACTAGTCGACTCATATAAGCGACTATGTAATTAACTTTTCTTATACTTTGTGTCACAAGAGACGTACCGATATTTGTTAGGCTGTCTATGAAACATTTCGATTTTAAGCATCGATTTTATGATTTTACATCGGGGAGTATCGATTTTCGTGTGAACTTAAATTAAATTTTCAAAAAATAATCTTAATATAATAATAATAAACATAATTTGATTTGGTTGCGTTAATTTGGTTGCCACGGTCGGTGGTCAATGTCAAAAAAAAAAAAAACAAATCCTCAGTCTTTAATTAATTTTTAGTGATGTTTTTGTAATGTAAAAAATTTGGTATTCGAAATTTGGGCTTACATTAGTATTAGCAAATATCTACATTACGATTTTAAATGTTCTGTATTCCAGACGTCAAAGAAAGCTATTAATTCTTAAAGGTATGCCATAATATATATCCTATATATACCAAATATATATTATATTTAATAGGCGTAACGTTACCTAAGTACTTTATTTCAAAAACATACAAATCTTTTTGAAAAACCATATAATATGTGTGAATATAAAAATTAAATCAAAAGATTTATTTTTATTTAAGTACATACGTATCATGTAAATAAAGAAATTAATTAAAAACTTATAGAGCCCAACAGGGTCGTACCGTAGGCCAATAGACAATTTTTTTTTGTTTTTTTTAAAAGGTTATGGGATATTCATTATTCATTCTTTGATTTCATAAAATCGGAAATTCATTAATCAAAGCGATTGTGTAATCGTACGCAATAAATTCAGAATAAGTAAAAAGATTTAAAATATTACAACCAATCCTCTCGTATTTTAAACAAACAGAATTTTAATATAATTGCATTCAAAGGGAAGTTTAAATTGACTTATTTGTACATAAAATGGAAGGAATTGACCAATGGAAGACGAAACAAGAAGTATGTAAATATACTGATATGAAGGAATAGATAAATAAATAGAAATACATTTGTAAAATTATGATTAAAAAAAATGTCTTCTCACTATCAAAAGCGGAGCCCGGAGGAGCACAATCTCTCTCACAGACATTCAGTTTATAAATTAGCTTTTGAACATTCCAACCTAAGAGTGAAAGACATAATTTTTGAATATTTTTTAAAATTACATATGATTGTATTAAAAACGTGATGTGACAACCCTAACTGGTTTGCGATCGAAAATGTAGACACGGCGTATTCGTATCGACTTACCAAACACATAAAGCAAAACCTAAGTAAATATTTCCGTTCTTTCAAATTAAAGCTTCTCTCTTTGTATATTGCAAAGCTGCCAATTGCAGCAGTAGTTTAGCATCAGAAACCAATTTCTTTACTATAAAATATTCATGAAAATATTTTTTTTTTTTCACTTCTATCCTTTATTAGTTTAATTATTTGTTATATGTTCTTCAAACACATACCGCAATTTAATCAAAATAAATACGTAATCATAATGTTTAAACATAAAAAATAATGTACTATAGGGGGTCTAAAATTGATGCAGACTGATTATTAATTTTACTCACATTTAAAAATGTTTTTTTTTTCAAACAATTTTTATATCGACAGCAACTTTTTTTTCTGATTTCATATTAAGCATTAATTAAATCAATCACAACACTCAAAAAACAGTATCAAAGAAATCTAATAGTGCATTTGCTAACCTAACAGATTAATTTGACGATTCTAAAACTATGTATGGTACAACAAATGTATTTTGTATTGAAACACTGCCTAAGCTGACGCAAGTTAATCGGAACGTACCAGAGCAGTGGACCCGGGGCAGCAACGCAACTTGAACGTGGATTAAGTACATTAGAAGACGATTAAGTTGCCTGTACCAGCTTAAGTACTTATATTTACAGAAAACAAATAACATAAAGCTATCTTCGAAATATGTATATATATATATTTTTAATGACAATGAATTTTTCAAATAGAATAAATTTAAAATTTTTTCAATCATTACACTTCAGTTGGGTCGGTCGGTTTTAATATTATTACAAGAAAATAGTTTTTTTTTTTTTCATTAATATTGTCCTTATAGAGATGCACAAAATATACCAAAATTTTGTTCTCAAATGTAAATCACGGACATTAGCTCCAATCTGGGCTCACACATAACTAAATTTTATTTTAAGTCGGTATATGAGAACGTATCTTTTAATTTCGCGTATACTATCTTCATTTTATTTTTTATACGGCGACGAATACAGGGGATTAACTCTAATACAACGACATCTATTATGAAAAAATCATCGAACCAACAAAACAAAATATGCGCAGTCACTCTCATTGGAGATACACAGACTACAACACAAAATATATATTTATTTATTACACATAACAGGAGAAAACGAATTGATTTTATCTTTAATAATTAATCGTTCCAAACTATTCATATTTACTCCGCGATACATAGATAGCGCTAGTGTCCGTGATTTTTTTGAAGGTCGGTACATCTGCAGTAGATATTATTTATATATTAAAACTAGTTAAGTATATAATAGTCATATAGTACATAGTGCTTAGTAGGTTCGAGTACGTGCGGTTATGTCCGAGGATAGTAATGTCCCGTGCGAGCCGGCAGCGGAGGAGGCGTATCCTGAAAAGTACAAAATAAGTCTTATTAAGTTTTAGTCTTTGTAAGTTTCTTAGCCTTAGTTAGTAAGTCTTGTTAGTCTTAGTCATATAAGTTTTATACTT
The DNA here is from genome assembly GCF_003987935.1 of Bombyx mandarina. The sequence goes on along the minus strand of NW_021011529.1, from coordinate 277,347 downwards.
ATTGCTTAGACGGGTGGATGAGCTCACGACCCATCTCATGTTAAGTGGTCGCCGGAGCCCTTATTAGCCGGAGATTACTGGTGGTAGGACCTCTTGTGAGTCCGCACGGGTAGGTAACATCACCCCGCTTATTTCTGCCGTGAAGCAGTAATGCGTTTCGGCTTGAAGGGCGGGGCAGCCGTTGTAACTATACTGAGACGTTAGAACTTATATCTCAAGGTGGGTGGCGCATTTACGTTGTAGATGTCTATGGGCTCCAGTAACCACTTAACATCAGGTGGGCTGTGAGCTCGTCCACCCATCTAAGCAATAAGAAAATTAAAAAAAAGCCCATAGACATCTGCAATCTAAATGCCCCCGCCCACCTTGAGACGTAAGTTCTAAGTCTGTTTTTACAGTACCACGGCTGCCCCAACCTTCAAATCAAAAAGCATTATTAGCTTAAGGCAGAAACAGGCGGACTTGTTGTATCTACCCGTGCGGGTTCACAGGAGGCTCTACCATCATTAAACAATTAAAACTACTTCAACAACTCGTGTTTTTTATTGTCATTATGTTATTTACGGCATTTGGTTTTCAAAAATCCGAACCGCCTGATGTGGTTATTGCAATTTCCAGGCCCGTATTTGGGAGTTTAGTACCTATTTTTCAACGGTTTTTGTACACATAATTAAAACGTTGCCACTACGACAGATGGCGTTACTCGTACCGGCAAAACAATATCTTAATATTTTATTTTTAATTGGTTTTTTTTTCTGTAAAAATGCATAGCTATTAACATGTCAAAATAAATACTAAGCTTTGATGAAAAAAAAAGAAAACATAAAAAAAGCAAGCAAACGAAAAATAAATAAAACAAACCTCAAAAAATAATTGCAAATTACGTTTCGTGACTAGGTGCTTATGCTCTGGAAAGAAAAAGAAAAAGAAAACGGTGACAAAATAACATATAGCTGAAAATAAAAAAAATAAAAAATAAAATAAGGATGAAATAAGTATACTGTCAAATGCACTAAATATACAATTTGCAAAATGTAATAGCACCTAGGACAACACCCAGGACAGCACCCCTATTTATTCCCGTCAATGTCGTCTGAGGAGACTGATTGACTGAGGAGTTCACAGGAGAATGAATAGCATCGTTCTCTGAGTACTACATTGTCCATTACGATCATCAACCCGCATTTACTGGTGGTGGGTGAGCTGACCGCTCATGTATACCACCATTCTGTCTAAATCTACTTCGAAGCAACTCTGGGTTCTGGTCCGAAGTCTGGGATAGCCGTTAAGAAATACATTTCATACCACACGCCTCGAATAGCGCCATTCTTGTCACGATGTTCATCGATTGATATAATATATTGGCATTTTCACATGATTTACGCGTAATATCATTTGCTAAACTAGCAGACTTGTAACAAACTACATAACAAACCATGTAACAAACTATATACAGGATCTGATTTATTTAGCAAAGCTGAAACACACTATAAGTTCGCATTAGGAGATATTTAAAGGATTATGTAATTTAGTTTCACTTTACCCGACCAACATATTACATTCAATTGACGTAAGACCCTTTGGCCTTTTAACTTTTGACGTTTTACTTTGATCAGTGTGACCATATTTTATTTTAATTATCCTAGATCAATACACTAGTGATAGCGACAACTTCATTGCAAGCTCCGAACGACAACATAGCTACAGGGCTACAACAAAGATCATCACTTAATCGTTCCCCCAAAACCTACCTAAATCGGAAACCCGGATCATAGAGCATTTTATAGCTTAACAACAGAAACATGAAGGTTGGTGAACTCCTACCGTGCGAAATGGTAATATACCTTAACGCTAGCGCTTAAGACTGAAATTCAACTAGATAAGGAACTATATTAAATAGGATAATATGTGAATATACCACTCCTAAGGCTTAGGAATGAAGTAATAGTTTTTTTTTATAGATTTCACAGTAACTTACTACATAATTTAAAAATTATTCAATAGATCACATAAACAGAATTCCAAGTAGAATGAAATGTAAAATATATGAATTTGAATGAAATGAATCAAAACATGGCGTGAGTGGGTTTTGTATTCACAATCGTGAGTCATAAAAGCTTTATAGTTATGAAGCTTACAAGAAAACTTACTTGTACATTAGTATCGTGTAGATAGTGTCTCGGCGGTTGAGGTCTAGGCATTGGCTCGTCGCTATCGTCGTCCTCTTCAAAATCTATATCGTAAACGTAATTTTAAAACATACAAATCAACTCCACTTTTGACACAAGCCAAACTAAAAACTGAGTTTTTTTTTTTAAGTACCGGGAATGCTGGTCAGGAATATTGGAATAAACTAGTGAAAGTATTGTACAGTCATCGATCTTTGAATCCTTGTGATAAAATATGAAAGTAAATCTTGAAGAAGGTAAAAGGAAAATTTTTTTTAATGAAAATTTCCACTATTAACAGAACTGTGATAATAATTGTACTTTTTATTATGAAGAAAGTTTTCCTACCTATGCTGATAGCCTTGAGATTCAATATCTAAAACTCCGGAAATCATTTTAAACTTCTTTCATTAACAAAAATTATATCCCTAAATAACAAACGTTATTTTATTTCGATTGAAAATTGCTTTGGATTTTTAAGTTGCAAAAAAATTAATGAAATACAAAAAAAGATTAGATACCTATCTTCATGTTATTCCTTAGTATGTATTTTCCATTAAATGTTTTGGTCACACATATCCGAATAAAAGATTTCTAAGTTACGCAAACTTCTAAATACAGAACAAAATGGACGAAATCACATTCAGAAGACATGCAAATCCATGCAGGACTGAGTTAGGAATCAGTTTCCAAAACATTGACAAGTTTTGCGTTTTTTTTCCTCAAATTGAGTTGAAGTTATACAATTTTCAATAAAACAGAACATTCAAAAGGTTGCTTAGTTAGAAAATTTATTTCCAATACAATTCAGTATTCAAAATGTAGTCCCAACCTAATAGGAGGTTTCATTGATTGAAGACATGAGTGGATGAAGGGGTTAAATACCATTTTTAAGATTTTTGAGTTTTTACATTGAATGAGGGTGTTATGTGCCTATAAAACATAATAGACCTTAAAACGTCGGGTGTAAAGGCTATTTTTAGAGATTGCATGTGATGAAGGAGTTATGTAAGAAAAAGTATAAGTAACAAAAAATTGACGCCCGTTTTCTTAAAATTAACAAATTGTTTCACATGCCCTTCATCCACTCATGTCTTCAATTCCAAAGATACCTTAGTTCAGCGGTGACGTCACAATGTAACCAATGTTAATGCGTTTCGGGTTATTTTATAATTATTTTTTTAATGTCAAATTCGAACTCGAGGTTAATTTGAACGCGATTCTTAATTTTCATTAACGTGATTCTAATGCGAAATTTACATTACGAAATTAGTGTCATGCATGTTGAGCTCAGTGTCACGAAAGTAGTTTCGATATAATATAATACCACTGGTGGTAGGACCTCTTGGGAGTCCGCACGGGTAGGTACCACCACCCCGCCTATTTCCGCCGTGAAGCAGTAATGCGTTTCGGTTTAAAGGGCGGGGTAGCCGTTGTAACTATACTGAGATCTTAGAACTATATCTCGAGGTGGGTGGCGCATCTACGTTGTAGATGTCTATGGGCTCCAGTAACCACTTAAGACCAGGTGGGCTGTGAACTCGTCCATCTATCTAAGCAATAAAAATAATAATAATAATATGCGAAAGTAATTTCGTTAAAAAATTAGTGTCGCGAAATCCACAGTATCATATTTTTATATATTTATATTTATTATATAAGCTATATTTTATATAAGCTATATTTTGCTATATTGAATGTAGCTAAAGAAATGCTTATATACCTGTAAACTTAAAAAAAAGACTATCAAGAAAAAAGAAAGACGTTGGTTGGTAGATTCGAGGATGGTTAACTAAGGATAAGTTAGTCTCTGAATTAGCCGATGACGATCCTGAGAGCTATAAAAACTATTTTCGAATGAGTGAAGATAATTTTGATTTTTTTACTGTAGGTGTTTCGGGTCCCAGAGACACCCCTGTTGCTGATATTCAATAATGAAATCTATATTTTTATCTGTACTCCATCGTTGGTTTGCCATTTTCAACGCTCGAAGCGCGTGCGAACTCAAAATACACACGTCCGCACAGCGTAGGCCCTTTCGCGACATTACTTTCACGTCGCGTCTACAATACTTCATTACTGGTGGTAGGACCACTTGTGAGTCCGCGCGGATAGGTACCACCGCCCTGCTTATTTCTGCCGTGAAGCAGTAATGCGTTTCGGTTTGAAGGGTCCCCACCCTTCAAAGCCGTTGTAACTATACTGAGACTTTAGAACTTGTATCTCAAGGTGGGTGGCGCGTCCACGTTGTAGATGTCTATGGGCTCCAGTAACCACTTAACATCAGGTGGGCTGTGAGCTCGTCCACCCATCTAACAAAAAAAAAAAAAAACTATAAAATTAGTTGCATGACACTAATTTCACCAAAAAATCGCGCAGGCCACGAAACTTATTTACATTCATGAAATTATTGCATGCATTACGAAAATATTACTATTATTATATAATTTACTAATTAATTTTATAAATATGTCACGAAATTAATTTCATGCCACTAATTTCGCAATGTAAATTCGCCTTGTAATTATTTTTTGTTATATACAGACACACAATATTCATTAAATTTAAACAAACTATTGGCACCTACCTCTTTGCTTTCTCGAATCGCCTTTAACCGTATCTTCNCCACCGCCCTGCTTATTTCTGCCGTGAAGCAGTAATGCGTTTCGGTTTGAAGGGTGGGGTAGCCGTTGTAACTATACTGAGACTTTAGAACTTGTATCTCAAGGTGGGTGGCGCGTCCACGTTGTAGATGTCTATGGGCTCCAGTAACCACTTAACATCAGGTGGGCTGTGAGCTCGTCCACCCATCTAAGCAATAAAAAAAAAAAAAAACTATAAAATTAGTTGCATCACACTAATTTCACCAAAAAATCGCGCAGGCCACGAAACTTATTTACATTCATGAAATTATTGCATGTATTACGAAAATATTACTATTATTATATAATTTACTAATTTCATGCCACTAATTTCGCAATGTAAATTCGCCTTGTAATTATTTTTTGTTATATACGGACACACAATATTCATTAAGCTTAAACAAACTATTGGCACCTACCTCTTTGCTTTCTCGAATCGCCTTTAACCGTATCTTCGGTGTCTGAGCCCTCTGTAAAACATTTACCAATTTGACGTGACTGAAAGCTAGACCGGAACGCACAACTTTTCAAACTTTAACTTTAAATCCCTTTAAGAATATATCAAATTCAATACAGAGGTGCTGTCTAGGAGGATGCCTTTGGAGACTGCCCCTTCCACGTAATCTAATTATTTAAGGCTTTTTTTGGTTGCTCTGAGTGGACAGACATGCTCACGCAACACTTGATTGAGTGATAACCGAGGCTCAGAAATGTCTCAACGTGTTCATCTTAGACATTGCTTTTCCGGTCCAGCTTAATGTACTTTTGTACCTTAAATAATCTTAAATTTACATAGCGAATGTTTTTTTTTTAATTGTTTTTTTTCTAATTTCGAACACACAAATTAAAAAAAAATATTAATATTTGTTATGTGACGAAACGATTGAAGTTAATGAATCTTTATTTTAATCAGTTTTGCAGATCTACTTATTATAACAATAATTTCAAAATGAGGGTTTTCACAAGTCAAGGGTGTGATTTGTAACTGTAGAGTTACTATCTTGCGTATCCTATATAGTATAAATAGGCACAATAGTTCAGTATTTTTCCGCATATGTTTTGCCGGTTGCCATTTACTGACACATAAAACAAAATTTGAAATAAATTTTACTCATATTTCCAATAAGGAATTGGAAACAAAAGCGACAATTTAATATACATGAGTAGAATTTAGTTTTTTAGGTGTCCGATCCCAAAACACCCTGTATACTAATAACATGATCTTAACCAAACCATACATCAAGCCGTAAGTGTTTTGCCATCACGATTTCTTAGTGTTATTTGCTTGATCTGTATTAATATTACTAACAATAATCTATGCTTACTTCTAACAAGATGTTTTACATCTGGTGAACAATAAGTATCACTCTTACATACAGGGAGTTCGAAAAGTTGAAAATAATTTTAAGCATGCAGTGCGCATTCAATAAACATCCATTGTCCAAAAGACTGCAACATCAGGAATAAGTTACAACGAAAATATTATAGAGCTTAGAAAATAGAGAAAGATATTTTGAAGAATGTCATGCCCAATGCACTTTTAAAATTATTTGACCTAATCATATTTCTGAACATGCTTCCTGTTTAGGTAAATATAAATAATATATTATTAGATTTGTTGATTTGGGAATTTTGGGAATCAGTTTTATCGTAGTGACTGTTTTTTTTTTTCCTCCCAACTTTTTTAACAAATAATGTAATTGTTGTAAAACTTAGACTTTAATTATTTTACTTTTGCATTTAATAATATAATTCCCAAATTATTGTTTCATTTTTAACATGAACGTAACTACAATAAAAATAATTCACAATTCGAGGGTAGGTGTTTAGGTACACACATAACATAATTTATTACATGAAATCGAAACTGACCTGAATTGAGTTCTCTGACCAGAGTGGACATGGCGTTCGTCACAGAATCCGCAGCGTATAGAAGGTCGCTCCTTAGACTACGATTGTCTATGCCCACTGCACACAAATAAAATAAAAAGACTTCTTGGCGGGAACGCGAGCAGTGAAGTTGTGTGATTTGTTTTATTTTGTCTATTTAGTGTTTCTTCAGGTTTAAATGTGTAATAACGGTGGTTTATTAACTGTTTAATATCTGTGAAAGTGCACAAATGTGGGAAAATGAAACAAAGCTGCTGGACGTAACTTCTCGGGTTCCTCCAAAAAGTCCACTGAAAAAATCTCAGTAAATGACCACCATTTTACTGCGATTATATTTCATCCCATATCATCTCATTTCATTAAATTTCATCCCAGTTGATTAATGTCTCAAATTAATCATCTTCATTTCATTTCACTCCATATTATCATTTTTCATAAAATTAAGAATATAAAGTAAAATAAGACATGACTTAAAGGTCTTAGTTACCAGGTCATAAAATCTCTTAAAAAAATAAAATAAAAACATATAGTTTTTTTATTAAACACACGGCTTACCTCACAATTAAGAGTAATAGAAAACCTTATCAACCTAAAGAACGATGCTGACTCAGAATGGGAATCAAACCAGGTAACCGTGGCACAATAGTAGCAGCTTTTAATTTTGATGATGTTTGATGAAGTTTTATATCACGATATCTTCTATCTATATATTCTACAAGCGGCCCGCTCCGGCTCCGCTCGGGTATTTAACGAAAATTTCAACGATATTTGACGTTGCTTTATTTTTTTTTAAATAAAAGAACACTTATTGCGGCATAACTATAATAGTTAGACATATACTGTCGGGACATTTTTTGTAAATAATAATGTGTTCTACAAAGTCGTAGTACATTATTTTATTCTATTATCAATAATTTTCGCAGGACGCGTGATGTAAAGAATATTTTACGTAATTTTTTACCCCTTGGGTTACATTATTGGAGTTTTAGTAAGGAACCCTAATTTTTTTCATTTTTTTAATTTCAAAAAGATTATAAGCCTATGTCACTCGAGAATAGTGTAGCTTCCAAACAGTAAAAGAATTTTTCAAATCGGTTCAGTAGTTTCAGAGCCTATTCAATACAAACAAACAAATCTTTCCTCTTTATAATTTTATAGTATAGATATGGTGATTATAGTATAGAAACACCTGGTGTTAAGTGGTTATTGGAGCCCATAGACATCTACAACGTAAATGCCGCCAACCACCTTGAGATATAAGTTCTAAGGTCTCAGTATAGTTACAACGGCTGCCCCGCCCTTCAAACCGAAACGCATTACTGCTTCACAGCAGAATTAAGCTACGTTATCTGGCATAACGTTCTGCCTATTCATAAATAGTAGCATAAATACATCCATAATGTATTTTTTAAATTTCAATAAATTTTCGCATAGTTAGTAATACATATTTGTGAAATGTAATAAATAGAACTTACTGGTCGTAGGCCTTTGGTTCTGAGGGAAGCATCTCGTTTCATTGGACATGCTCTCCATTGCACCTAAAACGAATTACAAATTATTATTTTATCACTGAATATGATAAGAAAAATGTTCGACATTCTACAGTTTAAAATAAAGACGTGTTTTTTTTCTCCTACCTATGCTGATAGCCTTGAGAGGCTATTTCAGCTTCACCCTAACGTGTAAGTGAGCTCACGGGGCTCAAACCGGAAGTTTTTTTTTTATTGCTTAGATGGATGAACGAGCTCACAGTCAAGTTGGTGTTAAGTGGTTACTGGAGCCCATAGACGTCTACAACTACAACATCTATAAATGCAGCACCCACCTTGAGATATAAGTTCTAAGGTCTCAGTATAGTTACAACGGCTACCCCACGCTTCAAACCGAAACGCATTACTGCTTCACGGCAGAAATAGGCGGGGTGGTGGTTCCTACACGTGCAGACTCACAAGAGGTCCTGCCACCAGTAACACTGGCCCCAGGCAAGAGTAGTGCTGCGCAGAATCTACCACCGGATCGGAAACGCGACCCACTGAGAAGATCCGGCGAGAAACTCAGCGGGCTGTGTCTATGGGTTACGACGTGTACTTATTACGTAAACGTATTCAAATCATGACTGCTTCAACAACAACAAAAACTAGATCCAGCCGATTTATTTCCGACACATTTGGTATTGACAATAGTGACTCTCATTTCTCTGCACCTTTACATTGCTTCAGGTTGCCAAATTCTATTTCGATAAATCATTATTTCACAGATTTTTAATTATAAGATAAGATATTTTTATTGGTGTATTAGTATGGTACCTATTTCTGCCGTGAAGCAGTAATGAGTTTCGGCATGAAGGGTGGGACAGCCGTTGTAACTATACTAATATCTTAGAACTCTTTATTTCCAATTGGGTGGCGGCATTTACGTTGTAGATGTTTATGGGGTCCGGTAACCACTTAACACTAGGTGGGCCGTGAGCTCGTTCACCCATCTAAGCAACAATATATAGATAGATAAGTTATTATAAGATAAAATTTTAAAGAAGTTTACGTCACACCCTGTATATAACTAGCGGACAGCTTACCGAGACTGTGCGTCATGTCGATCCGCTCTCTCTCGCCGAGAGATGGCGTTTGAGGCGCGCTTCTCACGTTGCCGCGGCCGCTCGTGTCTCTGTTCAATAACATTTTCATTACTTTAATACAATTTACAAAGTCTACAGTTAATCAAATTGGAAGATGAATATTGAAAAAAAAAAAACATGTGTGCAATTCTCACGCGGTAGAAGTGAAACCTTCAAAAATTAAAAAACAATTATCCTAAATGTCTAAGTATATGTAAAATTTTGTCATTAGTAAATAATGGTAAATCACCTTTTATAGTATGAGTTAGCACCCTCTGTGAATTGATATTTTCACTTCACGTATAATCCTAAATTAAAATTCACTACACAAGGTTTTATACACACGTTAGTATTAAAAAATCTCATAGATGGCGCTGTATTAAAAAAAAAACACTATGGACTTATTTTTTCGTTTCATCGAGTTTGAAATCAAAACGATTCTAAAGAAGTTTCACTTCAAAATTTTTTTCCTCCAAAATAAATGTTTAATTTATTTGACATTGAAACTATTCGGTCACTACTTTTACCATTTACTAATAATAGTAATATCCACAAATAATCTCACAATAAGGTGGCTAAATTAAAAATGTACTATATTTGTTTATTATACAAGTATGTTACTTAGCTATTTACCTTTCCGGTGCAGACGGTTGAGTTTGAGCTCCCGGCAAAGGTGGACTTTTGGTGGATCTAGGAGACGAATTGGGCGTCGAACGCGGTGATGATTGTTGTGTCTGAAACAAAAACAAAAAAAAAGTAATCTGTAGATTTGTAATAAAGATGACGATTGTTAAAGAATTTATAAAAAAAAATTATGAGGATGATGAAAAAACACACACTGTATATAAACAAAATAATTTGTCGCGAAAAAACAACATACTCTACATAACAATACGAAATAGTGTGACACGAAAAAAGCATTTAAATCGTAAACTTTGGCATTCGTTATTTACAAGAGGCGCAACATAAAACTATAATAAGAATTTTAATGACGCTACAGAATTTAGTTACAGCATAACATATTCTTTGACTTTTCAACAATTACAAGAATTTCAATAACAAAATGATAACAAAAAATAACAAAGTTAACCATAAAACCGTACATACTATAAATTAAAGAGCATTTTTATTCTAACCCAAACCTCTTAGCGGATTGCCATCGGGATGTACTATCCGATTTATATCTTTGTTACCGGTTTATTCTACGTCACTAGTCTTCCTCAAACGAAAGACGCACGTATTTCGGACGCAAGAAATGTGACTTCAGAAAAACAAATAAAATGTACTTCTAATTATCTGAAATCATTTACGGACTGCTTTAACGACGACATGCGACACGATGACGGCTTGAGTGATTCTACTTCGAGAGGTGAGTCCGTTTTAGCTTCGGAAGCGGTAATTTTTTGTGACCGTATCATTATTTATTTATTTATTAGGCACACAATATACATTACAAGCTTAAAATATACACAATAAGTAACAACAAGTAAAAAATCGGGCTTGTAACATAAGCCGACCAAACAAATCTGCTGAGTGTGTATACAAAGTTCCTTTTTTTTTTTTATTGCCCTTGTAGGCAGACGAGCATACGGCCCACCTGATGGTGAGTGGTTACCGTCGCCCATGGACTTCAGCAATGCCAGGGGCAGAGCCAAGCCGCTGCCTACCGTTACAATTACAATAACGAGAACTAATCAACTTCACACTTTCACTCACAATATATAATACATTAAACAATTAGACTATGTCCTTAATTTACTATTAACGTTAACATGGAGGATGCCCTTGAAAATTTTTATAAATGTCACTAGCCCACTTTTTTTCCTACCTATGCTGATAGCCTTAAGAGGCTATATCAGCTTCACCCTTACGTGTAGGTGAGCTCACGGGGCTCAAACCGGGAGTGTTGCTAACACTGGCCCTAGCAAGAGCAGTGCTCCGCAGAATCTACCACCAAATCGGCAACGCGACCCACTAAGAAGATCCGGCGAGAAACTCAGTGGGCTGTGTCTATGGGTTAACTTCCTCGTCGAGCCCTTCGTCGCAAGCGACGGGTTCGGCGAGGACGATGACCGGTGCTTGAGGTACCTAAGAGCAGCGTTAATTGATCGGGAGGATCCGTAATTTCGTGCTTAAGGCCTAACCTATAAGTAAAAATGTGCAACTCTTTTGACGACTTTGCCAGTTCATTATAGATGCGAGACATTCGGGTAATATTATAATATGATATATTGTTCTTGTAAATTATTAATGCAAACACATTGTTTTGGTTTAAAACAATGTGTTCTTAACGCTCGCGTTAAGACACGTCCGATACACGTACCGATATCTGATACCTATAATCAAACTGCGCAAATAGTCGATATTCTGACGCTCCGCATTTTATACGCATTAATAGAGAGTCTATCTATCGACGGTTCACGTTCAAATTGTTAATAAACTCATTACGGTTGTATACTGAATTTTATTTTTAATTCATTCACTAAAGTTAGAAAATCAGAATTTCATACAAAACTCATTTCTAAAATAACACATCTATATTGAAGCCTGATTTAAATTTAATTTCAGAGGGCGGCAACACATATGAGTGTTTACAAGATTTGGCGAGAGTATTCAAACTATGTATGGAGAACGAGCCGCATTGGAATGAACACATAAGCGAAGAAAAATCGTCTGAAGAAGAAAGATCTCTAGATCACCCGTTCAAGCTGTTTCCGATTACACCGAATGACAACGACGCGCAATGGACGCAATCCAGTTTGTATACATTAGATTTTGGTTACAATATATACTTATGAACACTATCCTGATACTGAAGTTAGTTCACATCGCCCTAAGCACGTCCGGTAACCATTTAACACTAGGCGGGCCGTGAGCTCGTCCAGCCATATCTATATATATAAAAATGAAACCCGTTTTCCGTTGTCACGACATAACATGAAAACGGCTTGACCGATTTGGCTAATTTTGGTCTTGAATTATTTGTGGAAGTCCAGAGAAGGTTTAAAAGGTATAAAAATATGAAAATTCTCGGAATTAAATAAAAATAACAATTTTGTTTTCCCTTTGACGTGTCCCCCGTCGGACGGATTCCTTTTGTTTGTTTTAAGTTTATTCTATATAAAAGTTTAGGTCTTTTATTTATCGATTGAGGCACTGCGAAGTCTGCCGGGTCAGCTAGTAAGCAATAAAAAAAGTGCAGTTACATAAGTAATTATGTTGTAGGAGCTAGTAGATATCACAATGCGAGTCGATAGTGGTGATGCTGACAATTCTAGGTGTTCTATACGATAAATATTCGAAAGAATAAAATATATTCCAAATGTAGTTTAATTAAATGTCTAATATTAAAAAATTCTGCTCTTTTTACAGAATTTCACAAACCCGGACACGCTAAGAAGAAGTATTGTAATAAACATTCCGAATAATAATTTATACAAAATTAACAGGAAAATATATTTTTCTCTTTTTTTTTTCTTAATAATTGTATACTTTCATTTTGTACTTTCATTTATGTTGAATATTTTTTTTTTGATTTGATTTGAATAAATTATACGACTAAATTAAATGTGGTAATATTTTATTTATTATAAGCTATTTGACTCGGCAGACTTCGTAGTGTCTCAATCGATAAATAAAATACCCAATTTTTTGTATAAAATAAACTTAAAACAAACCAAAGGAATCCGTCCGACGGGGGACACATCAAAAGGAAAACAAAATTATTATTTTTATTTAATTCCGAGCATTTTCATATTTATCTACCTTTTAAACCTTCTGTGGACTTCCACAAATAATTCAAGACCAAAATTAGCCAAATCGGTCCAGCCGTTCTCGAGTTTTAGCGAGACTAACGAACAGAAATTCATTTTTATATATATATATATATATAGATAAGACATGTTTTTATAGTTACTTATAACGGACTTATGACGCACAGATAATTCACTGTTGATTAAGATCACTTATGTTCACACTTGTTACATTTTTAGGTCTATATGCCACTATGTAAGAATTCCTATTATAAAAAACCACACCCTGTACCCTGTACGTAACCCACTATACAGCGTGATATTTTAATAATACATTTGAAAACCAATATTTACCTTCAGCATCCTCATGAGTCCCTCGAGCTGCTGCATTAGGTGTTTCCTGGAGTCCTGAAGCGAGGAGAGATGTCCTTCGAGTTCGTCCTTCCGTTGTCTGAGGGCTCTCAGCTCCGACACCAGCGGCGGGGCCGACGTCGAACCAGCACCGGCTTCGGCTTCCTGTTGGCGTCTGTAGCAACAAATTATATCAACTCATCATCATCAGCCTGTATCTCTGCACTGCTTGATGTAGACCTCTCCCATGGTCCACCACAATTAACGATCCTCCGCCTTCCGCATCCAATCTTTCCCAGCATATCGCCGCAAGTCATCGGTCCAATGGGCAAGGGGACGCCCAACGCTGCGCTTACCGGTACGTGGTCTCCAGTCCAGAACACGTCTGCCCATTGCCATTTGTGACTACTGGCATAACCCTCCCAATGGACAAAGCAAAAATTACATCAACTCACTAAACGAAAATTAATTGTACTAGACATTAAATTCAATCAGATGAACGATGTCTGAATCTATAGACTGAATTCAGCACATCAACTATGTAGTGTTTCGGGAGGACCTACCTGAGTCTCGCTATTTCCCTCATAATTTCTCGATTCTTAGCCTCCAGCTGTGAGATGAGCTCGCGCTGTTGTCGAGCCGCGTCCACTTCCGAGCCTTCGGACGACGAACGACCCTAGAACGTACATAATTTAATTAGTAAAACGGTCATAAAAAACGATGCGGCGCGCAACTTGGTGCACGTGAATGAAGTGAAACTTCTTTTTCTATGTGCTGTGCATAAGGGATGCGACATCCTCAACATTTATATTATATATATTTTAAATGATAGATGGAAAAATAAATCTATATTAATATATAAATCTACAGTGGTTTTTACGGATGTTCCGTTATAACTACTGAACCATGCATCCGAATGACTTAAAATTTGGTATCCATGTAGAAAATACATGTACTTAATGGATAGGCTAATATTTATATTAGTGTTGGACTCCCTACACCAGTTGCGGGGACGTTAATGATGAGAATCTTTGTGGGGGTGGGAAATAATAATGTTAATTTGAAATGCCCAGCGAAGCGGACGGTTACAGCTAGTATGTAAATATTATTTTAAATAATTCATTAATATATTGAACGCTCTCGTTGCTAACGCTCGCGCTGGCCTACAGGCATACTACGCGCGTGCGTTCGAGTGCCTCGCATTCACTCTCGCTCTGTCTCTTTCTATTTCATGGTAGCTTTAAACGTTTAATGCAACCTTGTTGGAAGTCGCATTAGAAGTTTCACTTCAAAAATATTGAATTGACATTATATTTCGTACAAAAAGTATACGTACCAACTCAGGGGTCAAGGAGGCCGATCTTCCAGCACGAGGCTATGAATTGAAAAACATATAATTGTGAGTAGAGATAAGGATTTTAGTAATCAATTTAAATATTATATGTTTTAATTCACAAGTCTCACCATGGTCCGATTTTCCTGGGCCAGTCTAGCCGCGTACCGCGCTATGAGGCGGTGCTCGTCGTCCACTCCACGCGATAGATGCTCTGCTATACCTGCAACATAAATGTATTTATTAATTATAAATTCTAATAAATGGCTTATTATAGAGTTCCATGTCTTAAATGCTGACAAATTGATTTAAATTATTCTTGGAAATAAAAATACCAATTTCGTTAAGTGAGTTCGAGGTAGTTTCAAAGTAATATCTTAGAATACGTTTATGTATGAATTAACCTAATAGGATAAGCGGCGGCTTCCATGCTGTGATGTGTATTTGCTCCAATAACCACTTAAAACCAGGTAGACCGTGAATTTGTTTACCCTTCTATACAATAAATGAAGCTAATACCAATGAAAATATGAACGAGATGAGAAATAGACTAGTATTACTAATAATAAAAAATTTGCCAATTATTTTAATATTTTTTCTTTCAAAATGTGAAAACTACAGAGACAATGTAATATATAAAATTAATCTAAGTCTTGAGGTATCAGTCATTACGGTCGAATTTTGTTCGTCGGATGAACACTAGTACAGATAAATATAGATACGTACTGCGATGTGTGGATCGGGACGAACGTGAATCCAAAGAGCCCGTGTTGACGTAGCCACCCACGTACTCCGGGAAGCCGTTGTGGGCCGGCACTGGGGACGGAGGCCTGATAACACAATAATATATTGCAAATACTTTTTTTTAAAGGGTTTTTATGACCTGGTAACTAAGACCTTTAGGTAAAGTCTTATTTTAATATATACTCATAATTTTTATGAAAAATGATAATGTGGAGTGAAATGATATTAAATGCAATGAAATGAGATGATATAGGATGAAATATAATCTCAGTAAAATGGTGGTCATTTACTGAGATTTTTTTCAGTGGACTTTTCGGACGATCCCGAGAAGTTACGTCCAGCGGCTTTCATTTTCCCACATTTGTGCACTTTCACAGATATAATATAATAATATATATAAAAAATAGTTTGATGCACTAACACAATATGGCTGAGGTTGAGCGTCCTCTCTGGTTGATCGGGGTACCGCGGCAGCTGAGCTCGGGCCCGTTCGGGAACGCAGCGGAACGACTTCCGTAACGTAGCGCCGATCTGCTTCGACGGAGATTTCTGGAACAATTCATTCAACAATCACACGACTTCGCTCTCCGCTTCGCCGCCAAGAAGTCCGGTGGTACTTACGTATGAGGCGTACTCCTTGACCTCGTGGTCGTCGGCGTGCGGCGGCGCCGGGCGGCCCCGCCAGAAGCAGTCCTGGCAGAGCGTGCAGCTGGCGCAGCGCGTGCAGCGGTACCGGAAGCCGGTGAGCGAGCCGCGCCGGCACGCGCTGCACGACATCGGGTGCACCACTGGGGAATGCGAAAACGAACTTTGTTATTTCCATCTGAACATTGATACACCACTTAACACAAGATGGGCTGTGGGCTCGAGGTCTATTCCAGATTATTCTCATTCTGAAGGAAAAATGTCTTAAGGTAATGATTCACGTTAACTTAATCTACGAGACATTTTCTCAAATATTTCTTCTCGTGAAACGTGCAATACAAAATACAGAGAATATAATGTATGTATGTATATGTTACGGTAAAAGTAGATATTGCGGTAAATGTGCACGTTTGCCTCCTCGTTTGGGTAATGTGCATTCAAATAACATTTACAAATTCAAAGGGAAATGTACATTGAATTCACAATGACCATGTCGTTTTGGTAAACGTGAGCATGGCATACAAAATACGAAATCGCAAGGCCTAGTAATGTGGTGCGCATGCGCATGCCCTTGTGCATGCACCTCACGTAACCTACGAGATATTATATAATATGCAAAGAAAAGTATGTTTTCTATGTTATTTACATTTTTTAATTAAAATAATTTTCGTTATTAAAGCCTTTATGTATTATGTTTATTTAAATATATTTTTTACTGCTACAACATTATTAATATATTTGTATTTTCTGTAACTTTTCTTAAAACACGAAGGTAAGCGTATACATTTACCAAAACATGAAGGCAAGAGTGCACATTTACCGGTAAAAGTGTACATTTCCCAAGAGTGTGCATTTACCGTAACATATACATTCAATTTTATCTACATTCCAATAAGTATCTCTTACTCCTCAATATGTTTAAAATTCGTGGCATTAAAAAAGCGACTCTAAATCGAGTCTTTTAAGGTTTAGCATATAATAAAATAAAATAGAATACTTTTGATATAATCTTATTTATATTTATAAAGAGTGTTAACTGCAAGCATGTTTTGGTTTCAGGAAACATTCATTACAAAACAAAAATATTTTATGAGCTTGAATTTGAAAGGTAGTATAACAGTTATTCCAATATATATCAAACCCGCATCTATGTCTAGGTTGGAGACTGCATTCTATGTGATGTGAACCCGATAATCACTTAACACCAGATAGGCTGTGAACTCACACCACTCTACACAATAAAAGATAATGCATTTAGGCTTCATTTTGATGATAGCAAAAATTGTTTCAGTACTTATTTCTAGTTATAAGTTACTTACCATTTTCAACACTGGCAAGGCGATGCAATAATGGTAGCCAGACCAGGCATGGAGGACCAGGATCAGACATTAATGTGTCTAGGAAGTCATTCACTGTTATCTTTCCATTCTGAAAAAATATATAACATAGTATTAGTCAAATTCAAGTTCAAGAGTAATTGAAATGAATTTTTTTTTTCCACCAACACACAACCACAGTAGAAGTACTATAATATTTAAAAGAAATGCTATATATATTAGTTCAAGTTTAACATAAAAAGGATCCAATTTTTTTACATACCTGATTAAAAATAGTTAGTGCCAATGTATCATTATAACTAAACGATGGTGACTCATACACAGCTGCAGGCAAGGCCAGTACTTCACGTAGATAGTCAGACAGTCTCTTCATCAATAAATGACCATTACCATCTGATAATTGCGAAAATATATCTGTGGAAGATATAAACTCAGCTGACTAAAAGATTTAAGAAAGCAGATATCTATTTAATATCTACTTTATTAAAATGGTGTACTTTATTTTGTTTATGTTTTGTTAATAATTCTGTAATATTTTAACTTTATGATATACTTGATACATATATAAGACATAACCAAACAAGGTAGATAAATTACTCTTTATTGAAACACTATAAATATAAAAGAGCATTGAAATAACAAATACCATCCCTGTCTGGATTGGCATTATTTATTACACAAAATTAAAAGTTTTCAATGAAGAAAACATTATACAATGTGTATATGTGTATGCATTTACAAAATATGTTTTGTATGGTATATATTTCTGCTTCCATACATCTAAATTTACATAAAAATGTTTAAGCCAAAATTTCAAATAATCTAAAAATTACCAACATAGGTTTAGGAATGTATTTATTACCTGTTGCTTAAATATGTTAAGTGAGGGCTACAGTCTCACACTAAAATCACTTACATGAACAACAATTAGATTTAAAAATATCACATACCACCATTAATTTCTATAGCTAATTTTGTAATACATTATTGTTAAATTTATCTGAGGTCGTTATTTATTACTTAATTTTTCTAATAAACACTCACATCGTAGTTTATCCATAAGTTTACCAGCGCACATTGTAGCTAATGCCACTTTAATTGAGAATACTCTGATTTTTCCCACATTCTCACTGAAATAATAATTTTAAAAAATTGATTATACAAAAAATTGCAAGACATAATGTTTGTGACATAATCAGAGTAAAGTCAAAGATATGACTAGTATTTAAGTTGAAAATGTAAGTGTAAGCATAAAATGATGCTTTGTTTTGATCCTCTGAAATTTAAGTAACATAAAAATTGTATGAAAATTTGTGTACAGATTTACATTTTTGGGTGTTCAATTTAAGATAGTCTATCAAATTATTATTTTTATTGTTTTTGTAGGCAGGCATATGGTCCACCTGATATTGAGTGGTTATCGTCGCCCATGAACTCCAACAATGCCAGGGGCAGAGCTAAGCCGCTGCCTACCGCCTATCTCTTCAATTCTAATATTCTTCTATAAACTTCTATCAGGAATACATGTAGATATAAAAATAAATCACTTACCCAGTACTGTATGCTGACAATAGCCAGTTTAAGAGTAAAGCTGAGCACGCTTCTACTGAAACTTGGTGAGCAGGCGGTAAGCGTTTATTGAGATTATGATACAGAGATGACACTAAAGTTTCTAATCTTGTGACGTTTACACAGGCTGTTGGCTCTAATGTATTGAGTGCGTTCTCACGAAATGCTTCTATCACATTCCATATGTCTATGACATGTACTGAAATACAAATATCCTTAATTAAACTTGCAAATTGACATCAATAAGTTATAACCATAATAGGTAAGGGAATGGACTCTATGTGAAGGGACAATTGGGTAGACACAGGTGGAAGAAGAAAATTAAAACCTTAACCATATACCATAAACCATTACGTTCTTCACCATCACTCAAAGGTCAAGGAAAGGGGAAGATAAATGACAAAACAACTACAAATTCAAAACTAAGATTGTAGTAAATAGTTTAGCTTGCTTATTCATAAACAAATTCAGCAGTAGATGTTAAAAATATATCTTCCAGCATTACATTGTTTACTCTGATACTAGTTTCTATCTGGCACTTAAATTTACATTAAAAGTAGAACAACTTTGAGACTGCTTTATAGGAATTAGGTAGATAACTCTGTATTGCTGCAGTATTTATGTAATTAAGGACAATAAGACTTCAGTTTACTGAAAGTAAATGTTGTCATGTGTATTTGTCACTAATAGATTTCTTTGGCCAATCAATATATTCATCATCATCATCATTCTTTCGTATTACTCTCTGCTGGGGAATAGGGCTCAAAAAAATTTTCCATTTACAGCGGTCTTGGGCAGTCTGTTCTAGGTCCTCCCACGTCATGCCCAAGACCCCTAGCTCCTACTCCACCAAGCGACGCCAAGCTGTTATATATTATGTAAATCAATTTACAACACTACAGGGTCTAATAACCACTATTGCAAAAAGAGACCCTTATATACATTCATGTTGGAAAGTTCATATTATTGAAAATAAGTTATTAAATAAATAGATTGTTATTGTTCTAACTATACATTACTCACAGTTGCACTTCTTTTGTACAAAGCGCAGTTTACAAGCTGTTCTGTATGATGCAAATCTGATTAGATCAAAGTTTTGTTCTCGCATTTCTTGTAGAAGTTGTGAGCGAGGATCTGCAGCTGCAACAACATTGGTGACTGGAGGTATACCTCCTATACTTTCACGATCCAAAGACATCTTGATAGGAGTTTTAATATTGCTAATACCTGAAATATAAACTCGTTCTTTATTACAATATGTTAGCGCAGGTAACCTACCATATATAAATAATAAAATGTGGTGTTAAAATTGTATGTTTCATTGGATTAAAATTAATAAGCTGTTTATTATCCCAAATGACAATATTATAAACTATTTTTCAATAGCGTCTTATTATTAATTCTTTGTATAAGATTTCCCGAAACTGTACCACTTACAAGTTAAATTATTTGCGCACTTATTCATTTGTATTTCGAAATTACAATTTTGTAATATATTAACGAATATTGAGAAATCTTACCTTTGCTTATCGGTTAGCTCATAATTTTGTTGACATAACGATAATATATTCACAACGAACCGCTGGTTTGTTTCATAGATCGATTCAAAGATAATATTAGTAACTTGGCTTTTTCTTGCAATATTCTTTGGGAGTAAATCACTTACTTATGTTAGTCGTAGTAAAATTTGTGTGTTCAGTATAAAGATATCATGCACTATTCTTAATCCTACTTAGAATAATTATTAATGCTTTACAATTTAATAATTCATAAGAGGTAATAAATTAAGGAATTATGTATCGAAATCAACGAAATGACAAGCTCCTGCCATCATAGTTACGTTTCATTTTACGTATTTCAAAAATCTAAGAAATATTTACCTTTCTTTTTTTTAAATTTCATCCCAGTTGACCGAGGTCTTTAATTATTCAGCTTCATCTCATTTAGCTCCATATCATTTTTCCTATTACAACAGAATGTAAGAATCAAATAAAAGACTTGGCTTAAAGGTCCCATTACCAGGCCATACAACCAAAAAAATATTTTAAATGAAACGAAACAACAAACGGTTTTTTGGCGGGAACACGAGCTATGAATTAATGTGAACTGTTTTAATATTTTGTTTAATTTAGTGACTAAGCGTGGAATATATTACTTTATTAATCGTTTAACGTTTAAAGTGTGGGCAAAAAGAAACAAAATAACTGGATGCGGCTTTTCGGGCTCATTCAAACAACCCACTGAAGACACTAAATTTCAACAATTACACTGGGACATTTATTCAGTTTCACCCCAATGGATTATCGTTTTTAATACACGAACTTCACTACATTTCAGTTTTCATATAACACAGTCCAAGTAATTTTATACTAATCGATGACTATCTAAACTCCATTGCTACCAGCAACGATGGCATCGAGCCGGTTGCCAAACTGTGATTAGAAGACTAAGATATCACACTCTGTGTGGCGCTGTCCATCTTGAAACGCCAAGACGGCCGGTGCATTCGTATCGAGCGATGCGACTCTGCGGGTATTCGATTTCGCAGGCAGGTACCAATTTTTTTAATGCAATACCCATAGGTAACAAATATTTTCACAAATAACTTCCAGGGTGAAAGAATAACATTATGTCAACAAAATCAAACCTGCAAAATTATGATTTTCGTAATTACTGGTTCTGGGGCATCTTGTGAGCTCGCACGCGCAGGGACCTCCGCCCTGCCTGTTTCTTCCGTGAAGCAGTAAGAGAGAGAGCTGGTGTGCTTAGTTAAAATTAACAATTTACTTTACTACTGGTATATACTCGCGACTTCACTCGGATTAGTGTAGAATGTAGAGGATGTAAATAGTTCAGCTAAGAATTTTTTTTAATAAGATCATTGGCGTAGTTAGATGTAAAAGCTTACAAAAACAAACTGAGTTTCATATTAAAATATGTCACAATAAATAAAAGTTGTTCTTTCTCTACAAATTGCATAAAAGTCTCTAATTGCCAATTTCTAATGAAGAAACAGTATAGCAAAAAGAGAAAACGTAATCCCAATGGTAAAAAACCGTTGACGATATTTTTCAATTAAAAACTTTACTTTCTTACTACATTCCACTGCGACCCAATCCACTATCTATACATATAAATAAAAGTGGAGTATCTGTGTGTAAAATTAAATAATCGCTTTTTAATAAATTCATATGTATGTATACACGGTACATACACTAAAAAAGCATTTATAAAAATGTCATCTGTCTGTCTGTTTGTTCCAGCTAATCTCTGGAACGGCTGGACCAATTTTGACGGGATTTTCACTGATAGGTAGCTGATAATAAAAGGAATAACTTAGGCTACTCTTTTAGATTAACTTCGCCCTGCAGCGTTAACCTCGGTACGAAAATAACCGCAGTAACACCGCAGGGCTCAGCTAGTTTAAAATAAAAACGAATGAATTTATCTAATACATTTATTAACTTATGACTGAACACAACAGATTTACATTAAACATAATTTTTCCAAATACAATAAATGAGTATTCAATTACATTATATACATTTTCAACATTCAAAGATTTCGTTTATTTTACAGATTTTTACTCGCCTGGAGCATTGCCACTATACACAAATGTGTAATTTGTTTTCAACTAATCATTTCCTACATTTTGCTACTATAACAATTACGTAAATATAGGTACATAATATATTTTATTTTAACATTGTTTTACAATTGATTACATAAATACAAGTGATTAATTTAAGGATTAATTTCTACTAAAGTGATCGTGGAAAAAAGCTTTGTGTGACGCAGGGCTTTGTAAGCATTTTATGATTTTCATACAGGATATTTCTTTCAGGATAAATTCAGGATAAATTATTTGTTTTGTTATGCCAAAATACGCACTTACTTACTTACAGATTGAACCAGTTTAGTAGCGTAGGCGTATCAATCAACATTTTGAGTATGCATAGCGATCTTTGTAAATTATCATTAAATTTATAAATGAATTGCCTACCTAAAAAGAAACTTCCAGAACCTAATTTAAACGGCATAATTTCTAACTAAGGCGGAAGTTTTTTGGCAAAGTATTTGTTTATTGTTTTTTTCTCGTTAATCCAAATCCAACTAAAATAGCGCAAGCGTAGAAAGCGGTTTGATATGAATATAGCAGCTGTAAACGTATTGAAGTCGGCCGAATAACTTGCTATTGTTTCGCCGCCTTAATTGGTCGCATTCTTACATACACTAATAGTCTGCTCCTTACCTCTGCTCTCGATAAACTAAAACTACAGATCTATAAATAATGTTACTATCGGAAATTTAACTCATTAAAATTGAATCAAAAAGTGTTTCTTTTCAAGCTTCATTCGTTGACGAGCGATCACTGGACTACACATAAAAACTAGATCATTCCCGCACCAAGAAACGGGGTTTCAAATTCTCGATTGAATTGGAATCACCGGATTAACCGCCGGTTATTCTGCACTTGAATTTGCGACGCGTTAGGCCGGACTGGTTTAGTGAAATAAGCATTATCAGTAACGTAGTGCAGCTATTTAATTAAGGCTACACTTTTTACTATACTTTAATCTTTATATCTGATTCTCTAATATAGTCTGTATATATAAAAATGAATTGCTGTTCGTTAGTCTCGCTAAAACTCGAGAACGGCTGGACCGATTTGGCTAATTTTGGTCTTGAATTATTTGTGGAAGTCCAGAGCTGGTTTAAAAGGTAGATAAATAAGAAAATGCTCGGAATTAAATAAAAATAACAATTTTGTTTTTCCTTTGATGTGTCCATGCGATGAAAAGCTTAGGTCTTTTATTATCGATTGAGGCACTACGAAGTCTGCCGCAGCTAGGTATTATATATTTCTTCTGTGCGTGTGTTTGTAGTTATCAGTGGAACTCCTAAACGGCTGGACCGATTTGAACGTTTTTTTTGTATGTGTACGGGTGGCACCCTGAATGGTTGAGATTCACAAATCAGCCCAGCAGATGGCGCTGCAGTCGGTTTATAGGTTATTTATCTATACTACAACTAAACGGCTGGATCGACTTCAAATAATTTTCAGTCTAGTAAGTAAGTAGTAGTAAGTCTGTCGGGTCCGCTAGTACGGCATAATTTTCTACTTAAGGTTCAGCTAATACGACATTAAGCAACTTGAAATAGTTAACATTATTATTACGCTAAAGTACCTACGGTATTTTGAACCGAAATTCTGTGTTAGATATATAATTTTTGTTTGATTTTATGTTCTTTTTCAGTTTAGAGATTTTAGCTTTCCGAATATTTTAGAAGTTGTACACACATAAGTACTATCACAAAAACCAAAAACAAAAACTGAAGGCATGCGTATACAATAGCATTAAAAACTAATTAATATTAACATTACCTACATCTTTCTAATTCACTATTATTTTGTGTACATTATTCAGGCATTGATTACAGGTTAAAGGATACAAAGTATACACCGATTAAGAAGAGATACTTTATACAAAGTTATTGTGTACGTCACAGATTTTAATTTTAATTACAATATTTTTATTAATGTATTTTCTAGATTTTTTTTTATATTGCTAGATGGGTGAACGAGCTCACAGCCCACCTGGTGTTAAGTGCTTACTGGAGCCCATAGACATCTACGACGTAAATGCGCCACCCACCTTGAGATATAAGTTCTAAGGTCTCAAGTTTAGTTACAACGGCTGCCCCACCCTTCAAACCGAAACGCATTACTGCTTCACGGCAGAAATAGGCAGGGCGGTGGTACCCACCCGCGCGGACTCACAATAGGTCCTACCACCAGTAGATCTTCTATCTAGATCTTCTATAATAATTATTAACAAATTCAAATAAAACACTAATAGAATGTAATTCATCTCCATATTCGTTACATTGAGTTCTTTTAAGCTCCCGTTAAAGAGAATATTTAAATATATATAGTATACATTTATTCGTCATACTTTCTGTCATAGCATGTTACCACCACCACCACCAATGATTTTATAATGCGTGGTGGATGTTGAAAAAAGCTTTTTATTAAGCCTATATAAAATTTTAATACAATCTTAAATTTCCGTTTTAAACAAGAATTTTAAATTCAAAAACCCTATCAAGCTTTTAACATACTCAGAAGAACTCTTATAATTACTACAATAAACAACTAACTACAAAAAACTACTTGACCTTGACTATGTACTTAATTAAATATTACAATAGTTATAAAAATATTAGGTCTCTACGTACTAAGCTATGTATGTAGTTTTACTTACTTTATCGTTGATTTCGACTGTCGTGAAGTAAGCTGATTTCCTACTTTTTTAAATCATCGGACTGTGATTTAGAACCTATTGTATGTTTATTATGTGGCGTTAATATGTTTCTTATAATAAATAGAAAATGAGTCGTTTCCGAAGAGGAAACAGTAACAATATATATGTATTAAACAAGTTATTTACTCAAACACTTTCATATTTCGGGAACCATTCTTTTCCCCGTCGTCAAAGACTGAGATAATGATAATGATCATGTCAACCTATTGCAATTTATACTTCATTGCGTGCAGTTCAAAAACCCTTAGCATCTAAAACCAATTACATTTTTTATGATTGACGGATTACTGGTGGCCCGGAGACCTTTCCAGTTTTACGAGGACCGGCGGACGACCAAGGGCTCAGGCAGGAGGGGTGGGATTTGCTAACAGCTACCCGAGCGCCCCAAAGGAGACCTATCAACTCAAGAGTAGGTTAGGTAGGCTGATGTATAGGTAAGGTTGCAAGTTGAACTCTTTGCTGAGTTCGACGAGTACGGTTACCGGGGTCCTTAGGCCTGCTCCTAGTGTTAGAGCTAAAGGCGTCTAATTCAAGGGTTATTGGATCTGATGGATCCGTAAGGACGTATCTAGGGCGACGACGGCTACTGTGTGATCAGGATTCGGGGAGTAGTCAGCGGCGGCAACGATAAGGCGATTATCATGACGAAACCAATTCTCTTGGGTTTCGAGTACAGATTTCCTATACCTAAGATACGTGTCCTTAAATAAAAAAAATGTTTTTTAAACACATTACTGCTCTAATAATTAAAAGTACCGATAAAGTTTAGATGTAGCTTAAATTATTTTATTTTGAAGCTATATGTTATCCTTCGGTTTTGAATGAAACTTTCTCAGCTCACAATATTAAAAGTTTTGAATTATTAGAAAGCCGTTTTTACTCGTAACGACTTTCATTTCATTGGTTTTATTATTCAATTAATGGTAAACTAATGTAGAGCATTTTTCACATGGACAATACAATCGTTGCTTTGCAAGCACACTCAGTCAGATAAGTGTTTATTTTAGCATCACAATATCTTATCATGGTTTGTAAATATTTAACTTATCATTATGTAACTACGTATGCCACGTTAAATATTAACAATCTAATTGGCGTTTCGGGAACGTGTTATGAGCTTCTTCGGACACATCATGCGGTCTCCCAGACATGAATTAGAGAAGCTCATAATTACGGGTCGAATAGAAGGCAAGCGTGCCGTGGGCAGAACACCAGCCAGATGGTCAGATCTGGCAAGAGAAGCACTCGGTGGTAGTCTGTACCATGCAGTCCATGCCACCCATGATCGAGCACAGTGGAAGTGCGTCGCATGTGGTCGCGATCCTCAGTAGTGAGGGTATATAGAAGAAGAAGAGTATTGGCGTTTATACTTAACCAAATGAACTGCAAAACTTTACATTCAAATTTTACTTGTAAATAGTGTAATGTGACGAAGATTGTTCTAGAAAAGATCTCTAGTTATTTCTTTAACCGACGAACTACACAAGGATTCATGGTCACTTGCTAAACATTTATACATATAACCAATGTCGCCACGTGAAGCGACTAACGGGAGCCCCACCTCGGATGGCTTCGTGTTCGGATTCAGGAGAAATGCAGCAAGCAAGACGCTGTAAATAAAAAAGATACATATTTGATAATTAAAAATACTCTTACGGTTTGATCTCGCTAAAATAAGGGCATTTCGACTACTTTATAGTTCGTGGTAATGAACGGCGAATGTTTATCCGTCGATATTTGAATATTGTACTAAGTACCATTTAAATTTAACCTATACTAATATAATATATAAATCTACCGTGGTTTTTACGGATGTTCCGTTATAACTACTGAACCATGCATCCGATTGACTTGAAACTTGGTATCCATGTAGAAAATACATGTAATTAATGGATAGGCTAATATTTATATGAGTGTTGGACTCCCTGATAATAATGACAATAAATAATAATGTTAATTTTAAATGCCCAGCGAAGCAGGCGAGTACGGGTAGTTTTCTATAAAACAATCTTGAGGTCTGGTAGTTTTCGGGTTTTTATATTCATCATATTATGATCCCGGGTGTTATATAAGCGCTAACCGTATTCTCTATTAAAGTTAGGGTATCTCTTTTTGTTAATGTCCTGGCAACGTGGAACTAACTTGTTTTCTCTATCGAGTATTTGGATTTTATCAAATCTTAAAAAATGGTTGGCACCACTGTCTAGTGCATGTTGAAAAATGCAGAAATGTGTTATCAATGTGACCACGAGGATTTCGAGAATAACCAAATAAGTATTCAAGTTTGCAGTGTGTTAATCGTAACTTAAATTTACTATCAAACTATCAATATCTGCATGACAAGTACTAATAATGTTACCTGTCTAAATGTTCCGGGAGTTGTGGCCAGTTTGTATATAGCTACGATAGGTATCATTAATATGGAGGAGCAGGCAAGACCCCAGCCCAACACCACGGCCCACTGCGGATACGTGTATTGCTGATACTGGAGAGGCTGCTGGTACAATAAGCCGAAAACTACTACTCCCTGTAAAAATGTAACATTATAATTACGATGTATATAGGCTAATAAAATTAATGTAGTGTTTTTCTGTAATCTATGCTTTCGAGATTTTATGCCATTGACTTGAAACTTCATACAAGTTGGAGGGTAGGTGTAAAAAAAACTCTTAAATGTGGACAAATTTAAAAAATATTCAACTGTAAGCAACAAATTACAACTCAAAAATCCACTAAAACTGCGCTAGCGTTAAGTAAACTGAATTGAAAAATAACCTGACCGCTATCTTTGATTGACAGATCTCTAATTGGTCACTATATAGAGATTGTGCTAATCAGTCCGTGATCGTGCCGCGTTTATTCTCGGTAGACTCTACCCCATGATCTGTAAGCGGAGTAAAATGTCCCTTCGGAACAAGGTGACACTTTACAAAACTTGCATAAGGCCCGTCATGACTTACGCGAGTGTGGTGTTCGCTCACGCGGCCCGCACACACATAGACACCCTCCAATCTCTACAATCCCGCTTTTGCAGGTTAGCCGTCGGAGCTCCGNCTACAATCCCGCTTTTGCAGGTTAGCCGTCGGAGCTCCGTGGTTCGTGAGGAACGTTGACCTACACGATGACCTGGGCCTCGAATCTATCCAGAAATACATGAAGTCAGCGTCGGAACGGTACTTCGATAAGGCTATGCGTCATGATAATCGCCTTATCGTTGCCGCCGCTGACTACTCCCCGAATCCTGATCACGCAGGAGCCAGTCACCGTCGACGCCCTAGACACGTCCTTACGGATCCATCAGATCCAATAACTTTGGCATTAGACGCCTTCAGCTGTAACACTAGGCAAGCTTAGCAGGCTTAGGGACCTCGGTAACCGTACTCGTCGAACTCGACAAAGAGTTCGCCGTGCAACCTAACCCATGAATCAGTTCGCTGAGTTTCTCGCCGGATCTTCTCAGCGGGTCGCGATTCCGATCCGGTAGTAGATGCATTCGCGAAGCAGCCACTCTTGAGTTGTTAGGTCTCCTTCGGAGGCGTTCGGGTAGCTGTTAGCAAATCCCACCCCTCCTGGCTGAGCCTTTGCTCGCCCGCCTGTCCTGGTGAAACTGGAAAAGCCTCCGGGCCACCAGTAATACTTCAATCATAAAGGAGATTCTGCTCCTTACACCTCTACCGACTTATTTAAAAAATAATTGTTGGCTCTTCAGATAATTTTAAATATGGTGCCTATTATAATTAGTGGCCGATCGGTAGCACTTAATGTCAACAAACTGTGTCTGTCCTAAACTTAGTAATACTATAAATTGTGCTCACTACAACGCAACATATGCAAATCGTTAGATGTTTATCGCCCAAGAGGACAGAATACCATACGGTACAACCGATAATAACTAGGTATTCACTTTTGTTCATGACAATCAACTATTTTCAACGATCATTGATATGTTCTAGTACGTCGGGAGCTTTGTGAGCTCGTATGTGACCGGTGGTGAGTCTATATTATTCATCTATTTTTAAATTAAAAAAGTTTAAATTTAAAGAAATAAATTTATTTATTAAATTATTTTGTTTATTTACTAAAAGAAGAACCAACAGCCAACTAACATAGTATAATAATATACCAAATAATAGAAACAAAAAGCCAATTAAAGGTACCACCAATATTAACAAATCAAAATACTAGAGAAACAAAAATAGCTACAAAGAAATTAAAAAACAAACATCCAGCAAGAAAAAACTTAAGCAAAGGAGAAACACACCCGACTAATTAAATGTACACTTATACATAAATATTACAAATTAATAAAAATGTAATTTATATTCTTACGATAATGAATATTGGGCTGACGAATTTCCAGCATATCCTCCAGTAAATACCGGGCCTGAAGCCGAGCATTTCTTCAACATCGTCAGAGAACCTTTTCAGACCTAAAACCAATTTAAGAAGTAGACTGAACCTCTATTGTGCTCATGCTTCATTAATTTATTTATTTCATTTAATTTCTTTATATAATTCTAATACCAGTTAGCATGTATGATTACCTCACTATCGATCATTTTATTTTAAAAGGAAAAAAACGTTTATGTTAAAATTGTACATGGATTACCATAAAACCACGAGACAGCAACGGCTTCGAACAACGCCGAGCACAACAGTGATATGCCGGCAGCGTAGGTGTCCAAAAGATGAAACATGTAGATCCCACCCTGGAATTTAAATATATTATGTGATTCAATTGTTGTAAAAGTGGAAAGAAATTTTGCAACATAATTAAAATATATACAAAGTATTTTTTGGCAACCAAACTGGTGTAATATTGGATATTGAGTATTAGTCGAACTAAGTTCCCTTCGAACTAATAGTGCGGTCATTCATTGATCCTTAAGCTGACTTAATAATACGTACTTAGCACGTTAACTGCCGTGTAGGTCAGCGCTGCGCTACGTGGGGCACTAAAGTAATTATGTCGATGATAATTATGTATTATGTCGTCTTCGTTCTTCTTACTAAGGCGCCGGAATATCTGGTAGACTCTAGGAAAGCCGAATTCGAAGATACTAAGATACATACATTAAAAACAAAAAAAGACAAAGTTAGGCAATTCCGGTGCTCACTAACAGAAATCGACATAAATTCTTCAGTGCACCACGTAGGGCACCAGTGACCTACATGGCAGTTAAAGGGTTAACGAAGATATTTATTTCGTGTTTGTGTTACAATATAAGTACACTTATCCTATTCTGTTGCATTAATGAGTTTCTGATATGTCGACTCTCGAGACTTTTGGCGTCAGCGTATGAATTTACCGGTGTTACATTGATGCAAGCGATACAGAAGGACACACAGACGACCAGCAGCGTGAAGTGCTCCCGGCGGAGCCAGTGCGCACCGCTCGCACGCGCCTGGTCCAAAAGACCGGTGATCACGCACTCGAGGCCCCCCATCTGTTACAAGTTCAACATTTCAATATTAGGTTAGCCGTAAGCTCATACGCAAGAGCGGACGGTTAGCGTGGTATGGACATATGATGCGTAGAGAGAAGATGCATGTGACTAGGAGATGTATGGAAATGGTTGTGCAAGGTAGAGGGGGAAGAGGTCGACTGAAGAAGTCATGGATGGAGTGTGTGAATGACGAAATGAGAGAGAGAGAGGAATGAGTGTTGAGATGACGGCTGATAGAAGAGAATGGAATAGAAAAATCAACTGTGCCGACCCCACCTAGTGGGATAAGGTGAAGAAAAAGAAAAGTAAGCTCATACGCAAATCTAATAAAAATAACCAATAAACATAACAATAGTAATGCTGGTACACACCATAGAACAATATATTGAAACATCAGTTGTATTATTAATCGGCTGTCCCATCATTTTAATCGGTATACAAGTGGACACTGTGCTAAGTACGTATTTTGTACTATTTGACGAAGGCCACAAAATAATATGTAGAAAAAAAGCCACAGTAAGCTGATTAAATAAATTCAATGGTTTTAACAATTAAATTAAACCACACGACTATACATAATTTGACTTTGTTAACTTTTACGACAGTTACCGAAATATCACTTTTGTCTGTACTTCTATATCTAAACTAGAATAGTAGAATATGAAAATATTTGAATGCTTCACCCCCGAGTCCAGTCCAAGCATGATCAGCATAAAAAAGAACAACATCGCCCATAAGCTCGCCCCTGGTAGAGTAGCAACAGCCTCGGGGTATACTTGGAATACCAATCCTGGTCCTAAAATGCGCAAATAAATAACGAATTATATCGTGATCATCATCAAAGCATTACTAAGGCTACATTACATCTTTTATTGCGAAACAAACTTTAAATCTCGCGTTTAATATTGTCAATATTTTTATCTGCTATCTATTTCGTATACTTTGCAAGTTTCATGGTCACGAATAGCTTTGGGATTATAGTACGTCGATACTGTGCGAACTACCGTCTATTTTTCCATTATTTTTTTTATTTTTTTTATTCCTTAGATGTCTGGACGAGCTTACAGCCCACCTGCTGTTAAGTGGTTACTGGAGCCCATAGACATCTACAACGTAAAATGCGCCACACACCTTGAGATATAGTTTTAGGTCTCAGTATAGTCACAACGGCTGCCCCACCCTTCAAACCGAAACACATTACTGCTTCACGGCAGAAATAGGCGGGGCGGTGGTACCTACCCGTGCGGACCCCCAAGATGTATGTAGGCGTTTCATATCAGTAATATCTATGACTCGTGAAAACCGAAAAAAAATATTAATAACTAGCTGACCCGGCAGACTTCGTAGTGCCTCAATCGATAAATAAAAGACCGACGGGGAACACATCAAAGGGAAAACAAAATTGTTATTTTTATTTAATTCCGAGCACTTCCATATTTATCTAAA
The DNA here is from genome assembly GCF_003987935.1 of Bombyx mandarina. The sequence goes on along the minus strand of NW_021011529.1, from coordinate 245,083 downwards.
CCTTTTAAACTTTCTCTGGACTTCCACAAATAATTCAAGACCAAAATTAGCCAAATCGGTCCAGCCGTTCTCGAGTTTTAGCGAGACTAACGAACAGCAATTCATCTTTATATATATAGATAGATTAAATTAATTCCTACGTTACAAATCTTTCGCCAACCTTCAGTAGCCACGGAGGAGATGGGTACACCCTGTTTGTACGACATGAACCCGAGGTATGTGAAGATCACGAACCCGGAGAAGAATGACGTGAAACAATTCACTAGAGTTGTAACCAAGCAATCTCTGAAAATAATAGAAAACACGTAAAGAAGAATAAAATAATGTGGACATTTAAAAGTAATATTATAATTAAAATATAAATTTAAAGGAAGTAGGGAATTTAATGATACACACTTTTAAAAATGTTTGTATTATTTATTTATTTATTCAATAATAATATGAACCAACCCTGGCTGATTATTATGACTTATTATGTTGTAACTTGTAATGTAAAATACATAATGTATTATTGTGTGTTAATACGTGTGTAACTTAACCCTTAAACTATACTGATTTTACGAATCTAAATGTTTCAATGCATGATGACGATGCAATATATGCTGTAATACAACGGTATGCTCGTTGGTCTGATTTTACGAAGAAATCGACTGCTAGTTTACGAAGCAGAGCAACAGACTGTCGGTGGGGTTTGCAGGGCCCACGTGGTTATTACCAAGTTACGTTGTATTTCAATTCCATCTGATGCGTTTTTGCTATTACTATTACTTACGCCGGTAAGAGTAACGCCATCTATCGCTGAACAGCAGAAACGAATATCAAAGGAACTCTTAACGTCGAGAAATCTCGAGAAGTACACCGCCATCTATTGTCAAATAGCGGAAACACACATCGAAGCTATTCGACTTGCCCAGAATGTTCTCGATAAATCTAGGGATGTCGTCTCGACTATAAAAGCGTTGCAGGGATGGTTCGAGTCAGTAATCGGAACTTCTCGAAGCGAACGGAGCATTTGGAGCGAAGCGGAAGAAGTGAATTAAGAATTTTTAAGTGTTCATTAAGTGTTCTAAGTGTTAATACAGTTCTACTTTGCGCTTCGGTAGAATTTTTATTTATCCCGAACCCCAGCACGTAAGTAACACTTTGTAGCATCAATGATGACAGCTTTAACAAATTACCTGTAGCAGTTGTTGTGAAAAGTATTGTAACTTGCATATGAAAGATGAACGCCGAAACCAGCACCAACGGAATAAAATATCTGTACCGCTGCGTCCACCCAAACCTGTTATAGAACGCATTACAAATTAAAATATTTGTATGTAACAAACATAAATTCCGTCATCTCGTTTTTACCAGCGCACCGCCCGCCACCGGAGTAGAGTTCATCCATACTACCTGGAGCCACTGCGGTCATCCACAGTGCGTTTCCAGAGATCTTTTTTGCCACGTACCATCCGGCTATGGAATGAGCTTCCCTCCACGGTGTTTTCCGAGCGTTATGACATGTCCTTCTTCAAACGAGGTTTGTAGAGAGTATTAAGCGGTAGACAGCGGCTTGGCTCTGCCCCTGGCATTGCTGAAGTCCATGGGTGACGGTAACCACTCACCATCAGGTGGGCCGAGTGCTCGTCTGCCTACAAGGACAATAAAAAAAAATTGCATTCTCGTTGACATGATGGTGATATGTACCCGTTGAGGCTTGTGATACGTCTTCCCACCATTAAGTGTCGGTTGGTGGTAGCGGTGCGCTGGTATGATATTCAGAGAATACTGAAATCCATTCTCAGGTCCATTCTGTTAGTCACATTTGCGACACCTACGGGAAGAGGTAGCGTGGGGCTAATTTAGGCCATTGTAACAACTTCTCACTAATTGAAAAATTTGATGTATAGGTATTGTACCAAAGTTATCGCTTTCTTGGCCACGCTGTTATAAAGAAACCACAGAAGCGAAATCAATATTTTTGTTGAAAATTGGTATTCGGGCTATGATTATTCTGGCTCTTATCTCGTGTTCCTGAACATTATAAAAAGCTCCTAGCTTGGGGCTGTTGAAAATTTATTTTTATTTTATTTATTTAGTACGCTTCGTATACTTTTATCTACATTGGCGGACTTAATGCTTAAGGCACCCTCTAGCAGTCCACCAAAAGTAAAGTAAATATTTGTACATAATATGCATCACTACATAGTATAAAACAAAGTCGTTTTCTCTGTCCCTATATCTGTCCCTATGTATGCTTAAATCTTTAAAACTACGCAACGGATTTTAATGCGGTTTTTTTTGATAGATAGAGTGATTCAAGAGGAAGGTTTATATGTATCATAACATCCATCAAATAGTGGAGAAATCAATAATAAATTACAGTTTCCGAAGCGAAGCGAGGGCGGGTCACTAGTTCAAATATAAATTAAACACAAATTAAATACAAATTCTAATAAATACAACATATACATTAAGCCCATACTTTACAATTTTGTTCACGTATCAAGGGCCGCTATCGACTTATTATACCTACTATTTACTTCAGCTTAAAATATCCAGAGCCAGATTACTTTTTTTTGCAATTACATATATGAATGCTTCTGTAATGATCACCAAACTCGCCTGCGTATCCTTGAGCCTAGTAAGTTCCGGCTGCAAATAGTAGGCGATGCCCCGTGTTGCTCCCGGCAGAAGTAATCCACGGGCCAGGAGGATCGACAGGACAACGTACGGCATTGTTGCTGTCATCCATACCACTTTTCCTAAAATATTACGCTCAACTTTAAGCTCAACGACATCTGAATAATTGAGTTTTATTGATGAAACTAGCGACCCGCCCTCGCTTCGCTTCGGAAATTGTAATTTATTATTTATTTCTCCACTAATTAATGGATGTTATTATGCATATAAACCTTCCTCTTCAATCACTCTGTCTATTAAAAAAACCGCATCAAAATCCGTTGCGCAGTTTTAAAGATTTAAGCATACATAGGGACAGACAGGTATAGGGACAGAGAAAGCGACTTTGTTTTATACTATGTAGTGATAGTCACTGGAGCCCATAAAAATCAACTAGATACGTTAATGCCGCCGCCCAGCTTGAAACACGAGCTCTAAATCTCAGTTTCTGCAGTACAACGACTGCCTTCCATTCAAAGCGAAACGTATTACTGCTTCACGGCAGAAAAAGGCAGGGTGGTGGTACCTACCCATACGGGCTCACAAGACGCCCTTCCACCAGTAGAGAATAATTGATGGGTCATGACGTGTGTTCACATACGGTTGACAGCCTTTGAGTAATGTTACATGTGTAAAGTGTCACAGACAAATCAAGCTCATAAGCTCAAGAATAAGCTCTTAAAAGAAAATAATTTTAAATCACCTTAACCGGAAATCATTAAACTATACAGTTGAGTCTTTAAAATCATATCGCAAGATAGCAAGATGAAGTGGACACTCAGGCTGATGTCTATGGACACTAATAACCACTGCACACGAGATGGGACATGAGCTTGTTTACTAGTCTAAATAGGTATAAAAAAATAACAAAGAATAAAAATTCCAAACTAGAATTTCTCTTATGCCATAGCTGTGAATCATACATATGAGTCAAGCACAGTGGCACTAAACGCCAAATGTCCTTAGCAAATATTTTAGTTCGTTCTGGGAATTCATTTACATAAAGACTACTCACCGGAGCTCTTAACGCCTTTGAATAATGAAAGGTATAAAGTTACATAGACCAAACCGAGACAAGCAGCCAATTGCCATTTCGGCAAACCTAGATCATTCAAACCTTCCGAATGCTGCATTTCCAAGACTGCTCGACTAGAAAAAACATGTTTAGATAAAATCTATGATTAACAAACAATAAAAAATTTCCTTTACAATAATATAAATGAAATCAGTGTTCATATCTAAATCAAAGTCATGAAAATTACCTACAAACAAAATTTAAAAATAGTACCTTTATGGACCTTACAAATACCACGTATTATGAACGCATTTCACGATTGAGAATAACTGGCATAAAGATTAAGGTTTTGTTCACAAAGTCAGTAGATGTAAATAACGTGATATGATGATTGAATTAAAGATCTTTAGTAGTTTTTTCTTTTCTTTTTTCTACCTATGCTGTTAGCTTTGAGAGGCTATTTCAGCTTCTCCTTGACGTGTAGGTGAACTCACGGGGCTCTAACCGGGAGTGTTGCTAGAACTGGCCCTAGCAAGAGCCGTGCTTCGCAGAATCTACCACCGCATCGGAAATGCGACTCACTGAGAAGATCCGGCGAGAAACTCAGTGGGCTTAATTTAGTCGTCGAGCCCTTCGTCGCAAGCGACGGGTTCGACGTGAACGATAGCCGGTGCTTGTGTTACCTAAAAGCACCATTAATGGATCGGACCATTCGGTTTACAGAATCGGATATGGGTATTTTTTCCAGACTTACTGAAAGAATTCTGAAGCAGGCGTGAAATGCGACAGTGGTCCTTGGTATTTAACATCCGTGCGATTGGTACCATTCAACCGAGCCGAGTCCCAACATTGTTCCGTATTCCAAGAATTATCGCAATGCACCCAGGGCAGTTCTGATCGAGCTGACGACATCAAGAAATAGAAAGCCCAGCCTGAAACACGGGAGAAAATGTTTTTATTCGAATAGCAACCCAAACAAAACATGAAAGTCGATTTTAACTACTGTATTTAAAATATAAAGTCCGTCGAATTATGATGCCTTACTATACGAGTATGTGACAGAAATTCGCTTGTCTTTTGAAAGTTTTTGCTTGCCGAAACTTACATATGTGGGCTAAGCTTTAGCCTTTAAAAATTAAAGACATAAACTCCAAAATAAAACTCACTATAAATGAGTCGATATTTAGAATAAGTTTCAGCAAAAATAAAGAAAAGGATAAGGTTTTTCTTACCAATTATTACATTATAATAGAAGGAAACATAGAACGCGACCATGACTGCGCAGAATCCAACACCTGAAATAGTTATGTTTTGATTAGTAAATAATAATATACAAAATTATAAAAACAACAAAACCGACTTCTACGAATCTCAGAATTTGGTTAAATTAAACTACTACATCTGTATCTATATTAATATTATAAAGCGGAAGAGTTTGTTTGTTTGAACGCGCTAATCTTAGGAACTACTGGTCCGATTTGAAAAATTATTTCAGTGTTAGATAGCCCATTTGTTGAGAAAGGCTATAGGCTATATAACATCACTCTAAGTCCAATACAAGTGGAGCACCAATAAAGAATGTTTCAAAATAGGGGTTTAAATAGCTCCATAACATTCTATAATTCAAAAATATTTTCACTTTCTACGTAAATGAAGTGGAGGTAAAATTTAGCGTTATGCCAAAGTAACTATTCCACGCGGACGAAGTCGCGGGATAAAGCTAGTCATAAATATATCAGCGCCGTTGCTTTATTTTTCTCATACCTTTAAACAATGGACATATTTTCCATAGAGTGATAGGTCCTTGTCGGTTATACTGCCCGAGGATTAACTCCATGTAGAAGAGAGGAACTGCTCCGAAAACCAGCATCAGAGTGTAGGGTATCAAGAAGGCACCTGAAGCAATTGCAAATATTTACAGTCGGCAAAAGTAAAAAAAAAATACAAAGTTGTCGTGTGATCGGCTCTGGAAACCGCCTGATATCAGCTTTAAGCTCGATCCACCATAACAAAACATAAGAAACACATAATTATATCGAAGAAATAAATATTCAACAATCTGATGCCAATTAAAGGATTATTTCGCGCAGAATATTCCATACATATATACCGGTGGTACATATATACTTTTACTGGTGGTAGGATCTCTTGTGAGTCCTCACGAGTAGGTATTACCACCCTGCCTATTTCTGCCGTGAAGCAGTAATGCGTTTCGGTTTGAAGGGTGGGGCAGCCGTTGTAATTATACTGAGATCTTAGAACATATATCTTAAGGTGGGTGGTGCATTTACGTTGTAGATGTCTATGGGCTCCAGTAACCACTTAACACCGGGTCCGCTGTGAGCTCGTCTGCACATCTAAACAATAAAAGAAAATTATATATTTTACCACCGCCATTCCTATAGCAAAGATACGGAAATCTCCAGACGTTGGCCAGATCAACCGCGAAACCAATGATGGACAGAAGGAAGTCTGCCCCGGTGCCCCATGTCTCTCGGCCATCTGATGTTTCTGCAACAACAGTTCCAATGCAGATTTTCTAGTCCACATCAATTCTTTCCTTAGATAAATAATAATTAAAGGACATTTGAAGTAGTACTACAGTTAATAAATATACTCGCATGTACAACACGTGGACACCAAAATCTAAATTGCGAGAAATGACGAATAATGGTTAAAGTATTTAAAAATAATATATAATAATTATTTTCAATTTCTCTAATATTATAAAAAAAAATATTAAGCAAAAAGGGTGTAAACAAATTAAAGATATTCAGTTCAAAGCAGATCTTATGAACCGGTATTTAAAGTTATCTAGAAGGTTTAGGCTGAATTCCAGTCAAAACTCATCATACTCGAGGTTTAATGTATAATCCAACAAACTGGGCGATGCACTAGTTAGCGCACTTAACAGCTGGTCGTGGGTTAGATTCTCGGATCGGACCAACATTCGCATGATAAACAAGTTTGTCTGCTCATATGACGGCCCTTCACATGCGCGCAAACATTCGTACAATGGACGAATATTTGCGCACATGTGAGTGGCCGTCAAACATTCATTCGCAAACTTAGCGGCTGTGCAAATGGGTTCGGTACTCATTTTGCGAACCCGTTTGCGCTTCCTCCTACACTTGTTTACGAATGTCTCACGAATTTCTCCTCCTTTTTAATTTGTCAATAGAACATTGAAGAGAAAAAGAGTTTTGAATTCTTTCCCAGACATCATTAACAGCCATGCTGTTTTTATGGGATTTCTTAGCGAAAACTTTGCATAATCATTTGCAAATGTCGTCCTACACTTGCGGGTTTGCGTATTCGTGCGAATGTGAGTGACCGGTATTAGTCTGGGTTTTTACTATGTATATATTTAAACGTATATACATAAGTATGTATATCAACCTCTGGTACCCATAGGGAATCCTAAGTTAGGCCTAGATGAACTTATGCCACTTGTACCCAATTAATATTTATCTTATTTACTTTATTAACATTGTAAAATTACTGACCAGGCTTACTGTTCGCTCTAAGTCGTTTGCTGCCTTCTGTATAAAAATACTCTTCCTCTATTTGTACTTTAGGCTCTTCTGAAAAAAAAACAACGAAGTTCCGGTTTACTTTACAGATAGATACTTTACAGGTAGATAACACCGCTTTGCTTATTTCTGCCGAGAAGCAGTAATGCGTTTCGGTTTGAAAGGTGGGGCAGCCGTTGTAACTATACTTGAGACCTTAGAACTTATATCTCAAGGTGGGTGGGTATCATTTACGTTGTAGATGTCTATGTGGCTTAACTAACCACTTAACACCAGGTGGGCTGTGAGATCGTCCATCCATCAAAGCAATAAAAAAAAATTCACCAAAAACATATTTTTTTATTAACTCTCCTCTATGATTTAATTGACTTACTTTTGTAGCACGATAGGGTTACGACAGATCCTTTCGTTGGCTTGTGGTCTGAAACAAATAAAAAACAATAACAGTCATCCTAAAAATACAAGGTTATTGAAAATAATATTATAGTCTAATATATGAATGAGCTCCCGGACATAAGTATAAGTTTTAAGTCTTTTTTTTATTACCTTTGTAGGAAGACTAGCACACGACCTACCTGGTATGAGCTACGAGCATACCTTAAGGTATGTCTAATATATGAATGAACTCCCGGACGTAAATATAAGGTATAAGTCTTTATAATTTTTTTATTGTCTTTGTAGGAAGACTAGCACACGACCAACCTGGTATGAGCTACGAGCATACCTTAAGGTATGTCTAATATATGAATGAACTCCCGGACGTAAATATAAGGTATAAGTCTTTATAATTTTTTTATAGCCTTTGTAGGTAGACTGGCACACGACCAACCTGGAATGGGCTACGAGTACCTTAAGGTAATTGGTTACCGTCGCTTACTGACGTCACCAATGCCAGGTGCAGAGTCAAGCCGCGACTGCTAATTATATAGTATAAAGGCGGTCCACTCTTCAAACCGGAATGCATTATTCTTGGTAAAAATATTTAGAGGCGTTAAACCTATCTACATGGGATTACAAGACGGCCAAAAGCCATATATTTCGCAAATAAAATTTTTACTTCATATTAGTCCTTCATTGTGGAATCCATTTGTGAACATATTTATTGTATTTATTTACTACTCATTCTCTTACTATTTAATCTATCCACCTTTGAAAAACACATGAGATTCCGTTTAAACTTTTTTAGTTATTCATTTTTATCCAATGTATAATGGAACCAGATTCTACAGCTTTTTTAATACATGCATTGATTGAAAATTAAAATTAATTGATCTAATTGAAATCACTAATATTCAAAATGATATAAAATGACCTTAATAAAAATTATCATTAGATGCATAATCGTTTCTTTAAGCTAAACGAAAATAAATGACACAAAACCACTTTCAGAGTCTCGTCTGTTTTGCGAGCATTCGCCTCGAGAGCCGCAAAGAATTGAACGCTTAGACGTAATAAATTCAAGATCGTGTCCGCAAAACGATTATCCACCTGGTCTCCGAGTCGCATCCTCATTCCGCTCCGCAATAATGTCTTAAGCATTCGAGCTACGGCCCTCATAATAGGGATGTGGACGCGGAAAAATTCCGCTGTAATTCCGCATCGAGGTGCCAACTCGATTGGAATTCAAAAAGCACCCGCCGCACAGGAATGCCTCGGAATCGGTATTCCAATAATTGAAGGCTTTATAATGCCGATAGAGTGGTGTCCTTGTCGATCGCGTTTTTAAATCATACCTACTATTACGAATGACTTAATGATATCGTGACGCTAAATTAAACTCGTTATTATTTATACGTGCAGAATATATATTCTTATGATTTTCGTTCATCATAAAACAATGCATCGAACATATTATTATGTTTGCAAGTTGTTTAAGCTGTTTTAGTGTCATGAAATTTAAAATTATTTTCAGTTACAAACCAAAATTGACCGTGTAATACCGAATTATTAAACTGTTATTATTAACTTTCGTCTCTGTATGTAACTTTTTTACCAAAAAAGTAGTTATGCATTCCGGTCTTCAAGAAACAGTTGTAAGACAATACAAAGTAGTTGATGACAATGACATTTGAGTTTCTATGTGCTGCGCTACCCCTTTACATGTGATTGGCTGCGAAATTATCGATTTGACCGAAATCAGCATTTTAATGAAAAAAAATCGCCAATACATTATTTACCATAGGTATATGTAGTGAGAAATTATTTTCCTTCGGGAAAACTCGGATCTTTATCTAATCTTTATTCGTATTAAATAAGTGACAATCTCATATCAATTAATATGGAGCTTTATTGTTTAGTGTCAAATGTCAAAATGAATAATGTCATTGTACTGAAGCTATTTGAGACATCACGATAAATACGAACTTTTCCGAAAACTTACGAAGGAAAATCTTTTTTCACTATATCTATATATGTCTACTAAGACAAACGACAAAAGCACTAATATCATTAATAGAAAAATATAAAAAAAACCGTACGTTCTTCTTTAGTTTAAAATAAAAGAGTACGGACATTAAAAAAGCTGTCAGTTTCTTTTTGTAGGCTCATCAAAAGGTAATCAATAGGTAGCCGGGATCGTGTAGCCCTGGGGATATTTTCCAATCGACCGAATAATTAGGTACATTTGGAACATTACATCGGAAAAGTAGCTGTGTCCCCAATATTTTCTGTTTTAAGTACACTAAAAAAATGAATCTAAGGTCATTCGAAATTGGGCTCGATAGTACCTCAGGATATTTTTTTAAAACAATTAAATATTCCGAAAATACTGAACATGGAAGCATAGAAATTAAGTGTAATTAAAATCATCTCCATAAAACTACCTGTAGTCCAATGAAGAGCTTACTTAAATTAAGTAAGTAATTACATTTAAAAAGTGATATTGACAGCCCTAACCCAATATGTAGTTATTCTATTATTGTCTGTTGTGGTGGAACCCACTTTTTTTCATTTTAAATAATACGTAAACAAAACATCATATGTTATCATATGTATGTCGTACTGATATTTTGATACGCACGTATTTATATATACGAGTAAATAAAGAACAGGTATATATTATAATACGAGTAATACGTTTTTCGGCATTCTAAAAGCTGAATAAACAGAAATGGTCACTTCACAATAAGCCCGTTTAATAGATTTTTTTTATTCAAAACAAGCTTCCGCAATGTTGAACAAATACGGCTTCGTTTCTTACTTTTTTAACAAAAGTCATGTTGCAATCGTCTAAACAGAAAATATATTAAAAAACTGATAGAAGTGTACGGGCTCTTCAATCCTTTGCCTTATTGCCTGTTTCCTGTATTTGCGCTCTCATGTCCGGCCGACTGGAAAACTTTGTTTATTGTTCGTTTATTACGACCTTAAGTGGTTTTCTTTATTGTAAAATTAAATCTTATGACATCCGGATGCGACAAAGCAGTCGGCGGTGAGTGCACGCGAATTCTTAGATTCAATTTATACGGCTTGTTGTTTTATGTTTTGAAAGTTTTGCTTTTAGTTTGTTTATTTTTATTCTCTACTAGCGGACCCGGCGAACTTTGTTCCGCCACACGGTTTGTTTCAAACACATCAACCGGTCAACTTCAAAATTCATTAACTATAATAATATTAAGCTGTAGTTTTTCTGTCTGTTATCGAACTAACCCCTGTATATATATTGTGTGCGTCTTATTTGTTTTAGGTAAATCAACAGAGATCCTGTCATCAAACATTCTTAGCTACTCACTTAATTCTTAGTGAATATCTGTGACCTTGCTCGTTCACGAAGCCCGCTATAGAAAGCAGAGTATTAAATACACTTGACATTGGCGAAATCTAAAAGNGTCTCGGTACGGCAGCCCGTCGGGCCGCCCAGACGGTGCCGCTGGTGTCCCGGAATACCCCGCTGGACCAGAACCAGCCTGCCGGGTCGGGACGCGATACACCGTCGACCGGTCGCTCTATTCACTCCACGGCAGCGCGCTAGAGTGCTGGTAGCGCGCCGCGCGGCCTCACCCCCTCAGGTCGCCCCTTGACCTTCACCGGGGGAACACAGCCCTAACCCTATACCCACTTTTTTTTCGTTTTAAACAATACGTAAACAAAACATCATATCGTGATATGTACTGATATTTTGATACGCACGTATTTATACATACGAGTAAATAAAGAACAGGTATACATTATAATACGAGTAATACGTTTTTCTGCATTTTAAAAGCTGAATAAACAGAACTGGTCACTTCACAATAAGCCCGTTTAATATTTTTTTTTTATTCTAAACAAATTTCCGCAATGCTGAATAAATACGGCTTCGTTTCTTACTTTTCACGAAAGTCATGTTGCAATCGTCTAAACAGAAAATATATTAAAAAAAAAAAAAAAAAAAAAAAAAAAAAAAAAAAAAAAAAAAAAAAAAAAAAAAAAAAAAAAAAAAAAAAAAAAAAAAAAAAAAAAAAAAAAAAAAAAAAAAAAAAAAAAAAAAAAAAAAAAAAAAAAAAAAAAAAAAAAAAAAAACTGATAGAAGTGTACGGGCTCTTCAATCCTTTGCCTTATTGCCTGTTTCCTGTATTTGCGCTCTCATGTCCGGCCGACTGGAAAACTTTGTTTATTGTTCGTTTATTACGACCTTAAGTGGTTTTCTTTATTGTAAAATTAAATCTTACGACATCCGGATACGACAGAACAGTCGGCGGTGAGTGCACGCGAATTCTTAGATTCAATTTATACGGCTTGTTGTTTTATGTTTTGAATGTTTTGCTTTTAGTTTGTTTATTTTTATTCTCTACTAGCGGACCCGGCGAACTTTGTTCCGCCACACGGTTTGTTTCAAACACATCAACCGGTCAACTTCAAAATTCTACTATAATTAACACAATTAACCATAGAATATATTAATTACGTTTAGCTGTCAGTTGCGTTTTGTTATAGTTACCACGTTTTATGTCAAGTCCCACGGGAATGTGATAAAAAGTATTCTATGTCCTTCTCTTGGTCCTAAGCTACCTCCTCACCAATTTTCAGCCAAATCAGTTCATTCGTTCTTGAGTTATAAATAGTGTAACTAACACGACTTTCTTTTATATATATAGACTAGTGAAAATAGGACACATTCTCACACTATCTCCGAGATAGTAGAACTTACGAATTTTGTTAGTAGGATTTTTATTAAAGTTTTCTTTCGTACAAAACTTTTTTCTGACAATTACGAAAACAACAAAAAGTAAATTAGTTAATTCCATGAATATCGATAACTTAAGTTAAACAATCCATTTCCAAACAAAAAATTTGAATCTTGTCCGATTAAAAAGTACTTAGCCTTATTTAGAAAGCACCTTTTCTTTTCTTTTTCCTATCTATTTGTCAGTAGCTTCGATGGGTTAATCTGGCTTCAGCGTGAATAGAGGGCGAACTGAAGAAGCTTAACTTGAAAGAACGGACTAGCATCTGCTCTAACAAGAGCGGTACGTCGTTGAATCTATCGGATCGGAACGAACTGGATCGGAATCGTAAAGATCCAGCGAGAAACTTAGTGGGCTATGTATGTTTACTGGTGGTAGGGCCTCTTGTGAGTCCGCGCGGGTAGGTACCACCACCCTGCCTATTTCTACCGTGAAGCAGTAATGAGTTTCGGTTTGAAGGGTAGGGCAGCCGTTGTAACTATACTTGAGACCTTAGAACTTATATCTCAAGGTGGGTGGCGCATTTCGTTGTAGATGTCTATGGGCTCCAGTAGCCACTTAACACCAGGTGGGCTGTGAGCTCGTCCACCGATCTAAGCAATAAAAAAAAAAACGTACCAAGAGCCCTTGGAGTGCTACTGGCTGAACAATAGCCATCATCGCGTGCGCTGCGTCCTCCCGGAGTACCGCCAGCTCCTCGACTAAGCAACGCTGGACTGGCGCGTTGCTCCTCATACGAAGGTGCTGTGTGTGTCAGCACGCCCGCCCCAGTTAAACTAGCCTATAACAAAAATAAGACGAAAACTAATAACACGTACCTGTGTTCTAGGTAAGACATATTATGTAGTCTTAGCTACAATACACCCTGAATTGAAATGAGACAGGTAGCATAAATATTTTTATTGCTCAGGCAGCTAAACTTACGACCCACCTATTGATCTTTTTTTTTTATTGCCTTTGTAGGCAGAGGAGCATGCGGCCCACCTCATGGTGAGTGGTTACCATCGCCCATGGACTTCAGCAATGCCAAGGGCAGAGCCAAGTCGCTGCCTACCGTTAAATCCTTTCCGTTCCGTGGTTACCGAAGATCATAGATGCTGACACCCATTTGAGACATGAATTCTAAGTCTCCGTTCGCAACGGCCACCCCACCCTTCCATCAGAACGCGTTATTGCTTCGAGGCAGAAGTAGGCAGGTTATAATTTTTCTCATTATCAAACTATTATTAACTAGCTTAGTGCTGGTAGAGTACACGTATTGCTAGCTACCTATCCTACCTACACCTATTGCTAGTGGTGGACATTTCAACAAGAATGCCTTCAAAAGGAACGCATTGATTACCATCAGAAACAAACAGGGTAATTGAGTCGACTATTATTAAAGCCGGCAATCTGACTTTTGGACAATTATTGGTAAATCAGAAAAACGAATTATTGACTTTGTATTCCATTGGCGGTCACAAAACTCTTCGGAACGACATCTTAGATAAATAACAGGTTAACTATTAACCTTTATTTAATGCAGGTTTTGAACCGTATTCTTTGAAGGAGACGATTATATTCAAATCAATCTGTATTGACATATCAATAACATTTTTTTGTCCAAATGCACAGAATGCCACCTTTGATAATAGACGACTCAATTGTAACGCGAATTTACCCATGGAGTCACCCTAAAACCGATAAGCACGTATAAATTTTGCGCATTTAATTTTAATATACCTACACCGATTGCGGGAGTCATGTGTGAAAATGATTAAAACGGACGTGTACGGATGATTCAAAAATATTAATACCAAAAACAGTTTGATTATTATTTCATGACCGAAATATGCGTTATAAAAAAAAAACAATACATACTATGGTATTGACTTTTTCATTATGGTCTTTGTCGTAGTTGACGGGGCGAGGTCTTGGCGGAAGCGGGCTTGTGGAGTCCGGCTTGTGTATTGTCGCGTCACACGTCTCCTGCTGCTGTTAAATAAAATATAAAGTTGGTTAAAAGACGACAACATTTAACTTACGTATGGTATTGTTTTTAAAATGGTTGCTAATTAATATTCGATCACAATACATACATTTCCATTGTGATTTGCCATATATTTATCTATTTGTTCTTGAAAATATTTAAAGAATAACATATTTACAACAGAGAAATGAAGTAGCCAAGAAGGATACTACTACGCATATAGTTTTATGAAGCTTTGAAAAGTTTTTAGGCCTGGAGTACATCTGACCTCTTCAAGAAGGACTTTTAAAAATCACTGCTGCGTTGTCAGAGGTACATCGATATTTTGTTTGACACAAAATAAAAGAAAAAAAAAAAAAAAAAACTTTAACTTTCTGTATACTAAACGGCAATTTCATAGATAAAGACCTAAGTCTTCAGTGACCAAAAAAACCGTAACGTATTCAAAGCTTCGGAAACAATATAATGACAACAAAAAAACGCGAAAATAAATCGTAAAAGTCGCTTTACTTGTGTCTCTGACTCGCGAAATCCGATGAAAATACGATTTATTATCGTTTCTTAAAAAAAAAAACAATAACAACCAAAACAAATAAATTTTAACTGTCTCTGTATAACTTATGACGTACAATACTACAGTATTATAGTGAAATAGTGCCTTATAAATAATAAATGATCCAACACTTACATCTTCGTTGCGCGGAGACGACCCCCGACGCGAGCCACTACTTGAAGACCTGTTGCTTGCCGCTGTTTACAAACAATGTTATTAACACGGTTTTAGTGGCCCGACCTGTATGTATGTATCTATGTAATCATTATCTTATGTTATCTTATACCTTTAAACGAGCAATTCTTGTATATTAATATATATATATATATATATAATCTGAATCTCGGAAATGGCTCCAACGATTTTCATAAAATTTAGTATACAGGGGATATCGGGAGCGATAAATCGATCTAGTTACGATTTATTTTCAGAAAATGTTGTTTTATTCGTGTTTTCAGTAATCAACTCTTCCCGACATCTATTGGCGAATAATAATACTATTTTTCTTAATTGAGGGCAACTAACCGCTTTAAAGATACAACACAAGATGGCGTTATTAAAAAAAAAACGAGCAATCAACGTAATTTGCGTCATCTTCAAGATTGCCGATTAACTTGAAAATTTGGAAACTTGTCGATGCCTGATGACTTTGATCTAAGAAGCCGGGATTGTCAGGGAAATAATTAGTTTAATTTTAATTTGTATTCGTAGTTATGAATCATATGTTTGCTCGATGTGGGAATTATTAGTGGTGGTAGAACCTCTTGTGAATACGCACGGGTAGGTACCACCACCCTGCCTCTTTCTGCCGTGAAGCAGTAATGCGTTTCGGTTTGAAGGGCGGGGCAGTCGTTGTAACCATACATTAACGGTTATAGCTAAAGTGTAAGTAAATCAAAATCAATGGCAGCCTAAAAGTATTCTTTTAGTTCTGTTGTTATGGTTTGCTGAAAGAAAATTCATTAACGACTTACGCTTGCCTCTTAACTTTTGTATGTTATTTCAATTTTAATTTAATAACCTCTAAATAATGAGTAATCTTTTAAATAATTACGAAACATTTTTTAAGCTTTTGAATAGTTTTTATCGCGGGCCTTGAGCGCGGCGACCGAATCATGAAATTCCGTAACGAAAAAAACCTAACACCCCTCACTCCGCCTACCATGTAGCTCGCGTTCATCACACGTTGCGCTTGTGTAGTGTTTGTGAATAAGCGCGTGGCGTAACGTCACACTGCATGCGCATCATGAAAAGTCTGTTCATCTCTCTCTCTCGCGCGGTCTAGCTTATGAGTGTGAAGGGGACTGTTAATGTTTTGCTTTTATTAATGTTTAATATAGCGTGGTCTTGTTTTATTATTGTTTTAATATTAAATTATCATTGTCTAATTATAATTGCATAAGTTGATAAAAAATGCTATGCAATAGCTTTACCGCGGCAGTTCCAGAGTGCCACACGTTTGTTTTTTTAATCTATCTTAAAATGTTACATTGACCAGCTACCGTGAAAATTATAGAGAATCCGGAACTAATAAACAGTATCAATCGTAAATCAGTAAATGCCTAAACGAATTACGAATTACTTATTCAGCCTCAAGAAATTCCTAAAATCGTTTGATATCCGCCTATAGGTATAATTGAATCGAGCGACTGAACTTCTACTAATAAAGTTATGCTACAGACGTACACTATATCGAACCGCCATTACTGGTAGCCGTAGGTAGGCGAGATAGCCGCGATCCGTGTTCCACTCGAGAGCACTACATCATCGTAGCCACGCATCGTGGTACAATCCAAACGTAAAATATTTCAAGCCCAAAAATGAAAATTAGAGTTCTGTTGAATATTATCAGAATTTAGAAAGACGAACTGAAAATGACCTCTAGACTCCTTTGGATAAAAGTAGCACCAGACAGAAAGCAGTGGGAAGACTTAGAGGAGGCCTTTTGCCAAAAGTCACGCCGAGACTAGAGACATTTTGTAGTATAAATGCAGATTTTACTTTTAAATTTTATTTTTATAAAATACTAGCTGTACCCGTCCACTTCGCTGGGCATTTTTTTTTTTTATTGCTTAGGCGGGTGGACGATCTCACAGCCCACATGGTGTTAAGTGGTTACTGGAGCCCATAGACATCTACAACGTAAATGCGCCACCCACCTCGAGATATAAGTTCTAAGGGTCTCAGTATAGTTATAACGGCTGCCCTACCCTTCAAAAAAAAACCGAAAGGAAAATTTACTCGCCTGGCGTTGTGTTCTTCATTTCACCAGCACTCACGCTGTTCCCTTGTCCAGGCATGGCCGCCATCCCGGCCACTACGCTTGCTATACTCTCATTGCTCCAGACCTGCATAAAACATTAATATATTTCAATTTAATTTCTCTATTTGTAAAAAAAAACAAAAAAATGTGGCTTCATTATAATAATCTAGATGGAAGAACCCAACATGCACCTCACCTAAGCTCATAGATATCACAATTTATGCATTCGTTTGTATGCAGAAGAAAATACCACGAAAGATGTGTGGTATAAAGAAGTTAGAGAACATCTCGCTGTCTCTCTCGCACACACCTTCTTTAAGTGATGACGTCATGAAACGTTATGCGTGTCCTTTTTTAACGTTGTGAATTACCACACAAATGAGTACATTAAAACAGTATATATACTTTCAACGGGTTTCTTTAAAATCATCCGTATTTCGATTTAGCATAATATAAAAAGAGATAATCATTAAAAAAAAATGCGTCAGAATACCGTTACTTAGTAATTTACGTATAGTTAGTTAGTTATATACTTCAATGAAACAAACAGGCGACTGTTTGGTATAATGGTTCGAGGAGCCAAGTTCGCAAAGCAAGAAGATGGGATGATGAACTGAAAATTACCTCTGAACCTCTTGGATAAAAGTAGCACCAGAAAGTAGACAGAAAGTAGTGTGAAGAGTTGAAGGAGGCCTTTGCCGAAAGTCTCACCGAGACCAGAGACACTTTGTAGTATAAATGTAGATTTTAATTTTAAATTTTATTTTTATAAAATATATTGTTTTTTAGTCTATTTTAAATTGTCAGTCAAAAAGGTAAAATGATCGAAAAATAAAGGCATTATTATTATTATGTACCTAAATACATTACCGGCTACGCTTTAGATTTTAGGTCAAAGAAACCTCTCAAATGAAAGCCCTAGTAATTAGTAGTAGTGTGTGGGAAGAAAAATAAAGTAATTAGATAGAATATTTCTCATCTAAAATTTTATAAGTCATTAATATTCCATTAAAACAAGGAGACGAAACTCGTAAAGGTCAAAGCCTACACGATATTATTAAATGATTAATTATTATACAAATGTATTGCAAGTAGCCCTAATTCGGATACTTTATTTTATTTAATTAAATATAAAGACTATTAGTAGTTATTACGATTAGTAGTAAATATTTAGAAATACTTTTTAACTTATGCCTGATACTGACTGACACACTTTTAGGACTACCATAACTACAGACTCATATTATCTATCGTAAATTTCCTGGACTAAAATAGCTATGACATTTAAACAGACAAACTGGACGATATGACTATGATTCGATTTGATTCCAATTTATTTGAATATTTGAAAACTAAATTCTCAACAAATCAATCTAATTGAATACAGCTACGTAGCTTCGTAGAGCCGTACACGAATGCTACATGCTACGACGCTCTACGATATTATAAACTTGACAAAAGACTCCGG
This sequence comes from Bombyx mandarina, assembly GCF_003987935.1. Next base: position 226,453 of record NW_021011529.1, on the reverse strand, counting down.
AAAATTCGAATTTTTATTAAAGTTTATGAGATGCGTATGCAACTTTGTAGCAGCTGTGCATGTGTGAGTGGTTTTTAATTAACTGCATAATATTATGTGTACAAATTCATGGTACAGCCTTTACGTACAGATCTAGATTTAATTTAGTTTCGCCAACGTCTGTGGAGAGGTTTTAGTTCTGATTTTTTGACTGCATGTTACGTGAGTAGTATTAAGAGAATTAGAACTCCGCTGATTGCGAGTAGCACAGGACCGGTCAATATGACAAATCTATGAAGTACCCAGAAGTGGACGTCTGTGGACCGATGATGATTGTCTTTTATTATTCTGTATTTTGGCCTCCCAGTTTCGTCTTCTAGTACCCCATAACGTGTCATCAAATTAGATGAAACTAGCCGTATTCGCCCGCTTCGCTGGGCATTTAAAATTAACATTATTATTTATTGTCGTTATTATTAGGGAGTCCAACACTCATATAAATATTAGCCTTTCTACATGGATACCAAGTTTCAAGTAAATCGGATACATGGCTCAGTAGTTATAACGGAACATCCGTAAAAACCACTGAAGATTTATATATTAGTATAGATAAATAACGACTTTAGGATACTAAATGTACAAAGACAATTTCTATTTTTGTTTATTACACACGAAACATTTAATTTTCCATCAACCAACAAAGTCGATTCAACTATAAAATTATAAATATTACCCATTAACAACATAACAAGAATGTAAAGTTCCTGTATGTAATGCTGAAATTTCATTTTATAACTCAATATGATATTAACGATGAGATACAATGTGTTTAATATTTAATCTAACAAAGAATTCTCGGACATTAAAAGTTATTATTTGGAGCCTATAGTCGGAATAGCGTGTCCTCTGCTCTTATGACATCGCCAAAAACTTAAATACCCTAAAGACTTTTACTGGTGGTAGGACGTCTTGCCAGTCCGTACCACCAACCTGCCTTATTCTGTCGTGAAACAGTAATGCGTTTCGGTTTGAAAAGCGGAGCAGCCGTTGCACTGTTAACTCATGTCTCAAGGTGGATGGCGGTATTTGCGTTGTAGATGTCTTTGGGCTCCGGAACCCAATTAACACCAGGTGGGCTATGAGCTCGTCCACCCACCTAGGCAATAAAAAAACGTTGTTTTAACAGGAACTAATATTATCTTCGCGGAATAATTAGAGCAAAGAGGTCCTAATGAAACTTATTTTGTTCTACAGCCCACCTTGTGTTATATTACCGGAGCCCATAGGCATCACAACGTCAATACCACCGTGCAGCTTGAGACGTGATATCGAAGTATCAGTTGTGTTAATAACACAAATTTATAATTTTTGACATATTTTATAACTTTTGATTTAGGCAAACACGTGAAATAGTGACAAAGCTTTTATTGCGTTTCTTAACAATCAGTTCAATCGCTGCGTAGTTTTTTTTCCTACTTATGGTGGTAGCCTTGAGAGGCAATTTCAGCGTAACCTTAACTAGTAGGTGAGCTCACGGGACTCAAACCGGACGACGTTGCTAACACGAAGCCCTAGCAAGAGCCGTGCTTCGCAGAATTTACCACCGGATTGGAAAGGCGACCCACTGAGAAGATCCGGTGAGAAACTCAGTGAGCTGTGTTTGTGGGTTAATTTACTCGTCAAGCCCTTCTTCGCAAGCGACGGGTTCGACGAGAACGATGACCGGTGTTTGAGGAACCTAAAATCACCGTTAGTGGATCGGGAGGATCCGAAATGATGTGTTTTGGGCTACGTCGACTGCTTTCCATTCTGTCCGCAGGATCGGGAATGTAGTTACCGGCAGCCACAATGAGAGGGTTCTCGTGTCGTGCCGCTTTATCGAAATGGCGCATTGATGCCGACTGTAAATACTTACTAATGGACTCTAGGTCCAGGTTGTCATGCAAGCTGCGTAGAGTCTGTGATCGATTATATCCTAATATATTGGCATGAAAATTACGTGTCAATATACTTTTTTTAGGCATTGAGGCACGTGCAACTAACATTTAGTTCACATACATATAGTCGCGGTGTTTGTTTAAAATCAACGTACAATAAAAAATATTAACGCTTCAGAATACTGTCTATTTTGTACATGGCCAGTCAAGGATTCTTATTAATTACCCGAACTCACGACATCACAGCGAAGGTCGCTAAAGGAATTACAATTGGCCAAGGTCAGTGTGTCACAAAGTGCGTCTTTACTAACATCCCCATTGGGATATTCGCGGAACTACTTCTTTTCGCTCGCTTAGATGAATGAACAAATTTACCACCTGCCTGGTATTATTATATGGTTACCGGAGCCCATAGATATCAACAGTAAAAATGCCGCCACCAAAATAAAATTTAAGTCACTTTTTTATATTACAACAGCTGTCCTACCCTTTGAACCGGAACGCATAATTGCTTCGCTACAAACATGGCCCAAGTGATGGTTGTTGGTACCTATCCATGCGAGCTCCCAAGATGACCATCGGTAAACTACCTACCATCTTAATGATTTGAATTTTACTTAAGTTCTCTAGAGTCGCATTTTAGACATAGTTACGCCGGTAAGAGTAACATTATCTATCGCCGAATAATCGAACGAATATCCAAGGATCTAGTAGCATCTAGAATGCTCGAGAAGGACAACGCCATCCATTGTTAGATAGCGGAAACACAATACTTGATTTGTGTGGAATATTCTCGATAATTCTAGAGATGTGGTATCGGCGATAAAAGCGTTGCAGAGATGGCACGCAGTCAGTTAGTAATCGGAACTACTCGAAGCGAAACAGCGAACGGATCACCTGAATCGAAGCGGAAGAAGCGATTTGAGAATTTTAAAGTGTTTGTGAAGTGTTCTAAGTGACAAATACCCCCAGTGTGGTCAGAGCGCGGAGGGCCCAATCTCGGCGGTCCGAGACTGGAGTCATGGTCCAGGCGGCTGGCCGATCCTTCGGCTGGTCGTAGGACCGTCGAGGCGATTCGCCCGGTTCTTGTGAATTGGGTGAATCGTGACAGAGGACGCCTCACTTTCCGGCTCACGCAGGTGCTCACTGGGCATGATTGCTTCGGTGAGTTCCTGCACCGGATCGGAGCCGAGCCGACGGCAGAGTGCCACCATTGTGGTTGCGACTTGGACACGGCGGAGCACACGCTCGTCGCCTGCCCCGCATGGGAGGGGTGGCGCCGTGTCCTTGTCGCAAAAATAGGAAACGACTTGTCGTTGCCGGGTGTTGTGGCATCGATGCTCGGTGACGACGAGTCGTGGAAGGCGATGCTCGACTTCTGCGAGTGCACCATCTTGCAGAAGGAGGCGGCGGGGCGCGTGAGAGACGCGCAGGCCCGCCGCCGTCGAGCGGGGGCCAGGGAGGCGGATTTCGCCCCAGCCCTGGCCCTCTAAGTGTTTCGGATCTCCCTCACATGTCGACCTGGGGACCAGCGAAGGAGACCTAAGAAGATGACGTGCAAGCTGCTCTGCACGCGTTTTATGCAAGAGCATCCGGGTGATGGAAGGCCGGCTATCCTCAACCCACGCTGGTTCTGACCCAGCGGGGTATTCCGAGGGTAGACCATTCTAACCGGCGCCATCTAGGCGGGCTTCGGATAGCCTGCCGACCGAGAGGACTGGTGGTCGTGGCGCCGACGACCGCCAGTCCGGCGTCCCGAGAGGGAGGGTGATGGGAGAGATGTGCTCCGCACTAAACGCTTCACTTTCCCCCCTTTGCCTTTTCATGAGTTCTGTCTCATGCGAGGTTTGGATGCTGGTTGTTGAGCNAATAATACACTTTCAGATTTACCGCACGCACACATATTTACGAATAACTCAGCAACCAAAACATCAAACAAGTTCATCTAGTGTCAAACAGACAGCGGCAGCTTGACTTTGACATTAAACAATGACCATAGACTACAGAACTCTATGGGTTTGATGCTAGCTTGATCAAATTTTCATCATTATTACCTCACTCGAGGACAGTTGAGGTATATTGTAATGGTCGACTAAAAATACCAAACTCAAGTAAGTTTGGAGGGAATTCTCGAGCATCATCGGATGAGTTAAGAGTGGAGGACTATTTTACGAAACGTCTAAAGATACGGGCATTAGTTCACATACATATAGTCGCGGTGTTTGTTTAAAATCAACGTACAATAAAAAATATTAACGCTTCAGAATACTGTCTATTTTGTACATGGCCTGTCAAGGATTCTTATTAATTACCCAAACTCACGACATCACAGCGAAGGTCGCTAAAGGAATTACAATTGGCCAAGGTCAATGTATCACAAAGTGCGTCTTTACTAACATCCCCATTGGGACATTCGCGGAACTACTTCTTTTCGTTCGCTTAGATGAATGAACGAATTTACCACCTGCCTGGTATTATTATATGGTTACCGGAGCCCATAGATATGAACAGTGAAAATGCCGCCACCAAAATAAAACTTAAGTCACTTTTTTATAGTACAACAGCTGCCCTACCCTTTAAATCGGAACGCATTATTACTTCGTTTCAAACATGGGCCAAGTGATGATACCTATCTTTGCGAGCTCCCAAGATGACCACCGATAAACTGCCTACCACCTCAATGATTTGGAATTTACTTAAGTTCTCCAGAGTTGCATTTTAGATACTAAATGATACTACATTTCTAAATACTGCTTAACGCTGGCATAATACGCAGATATTGTACTTGTTTCTCAGATTTAACTTCACTATTTAACTTGGAATATTAGCCGTTACTAAGACTAATTCATGGAATCTCGAGAAATTGTGGGAAAAAAACTAGAATGAATTAACCAAGAAATTAGTTTTAACCATAAATAAATAATTTTCACTTTTTCATTAATATGATAAAAAGATGCCTTTAATCTGCATTAAGCTAGCACAGCATTAACAGCCAGGAAATGAGTTATATGACGACAATTTTATTCATATCTTCATAGCACATATAGTTGTGTTACACTAAGTACGTTAATTGAATATCACTAAGCATTTTAATTCAATTAATTTTTGAGGAAATTAGCAGAAAGGCCGAAGGTGTAATTGAGCTAAAATGGCGTTTTGAAATCTAAAGCTATTTAATAAAATGCGCCCTCAAGGGTGCTCTTACTCAGCGAGTAATTAATTATGTTCACACCCTACTTGAACAGGGCTGTGTGGAACCGAACTATATGAAATTAATGCATAAATTGTGTTTTCAGGTGGAAATCATTGATACTCGCTTGTCGACACTGGGTATGGAAAATATGAAATTACTCTAAACGAATTTGTATAAGCATGTAGTTTTGGTAAGTGGCTTAAAAGTGAGATTAATTCAAATGATAAGAACAACACATACATGGCCAATGTTTGGGTGTTTCCTGAGCACGCCCGAGGAGAGACCACCGTCATGCTCTTTTCTCCACAAACCGTAAACAGGAAGGCTATTATTTAATGTTTCTCTGCTAGATCGATACATGAATGAGGAAATTCGCATATGACCCAAGATAGCCGACATAGCCCGAGGGATGGTGAGGTTGAAGTGGTAATGGGCAAGGCACATAGCTAAAAGATTGCTGCGACCAAAAAATTCTCAATTGGCGACCGTGCACCGGAAAATGTAGCGTGGATAGGCTTTCCACGAGATGGATCGAAAACCTGCTAAAAGTCACAGGAATACGATGGATGTGGGCTGTGCAGGGCCGGCCATCGTGGCAAACTTTGGTATTCTGGCAGGCCTATGTCCAGCAGTGGACGTCTGTGGGCTAATGATGATAACTTTTGTAGCTCTGGTGGTAACTTTCGATTTTTTATAAAATCAGCCTATATTCTGCCTCAAATCAATCTATGTCTGCCTTTGAAACCTACACGAGAGATCGTTCAGTACCGCAGGAGATGTGTGTGAGTAAAAAAATCGACTGAGAGAAAATAATTCTAATAATCTCTTGTTTTTTAAATTGTTTAGTTTACCCCCTTTTTATTTAGATTTTCTTCAATGTACCGGCATTGATGATCGATACATGGTGTTTCAAGACGGTAACAGACATTCACATTATGATACAATACGAAACATCCTGACTTGAACCCGTAGCCGTCGGCGTGAATTACTTACTTCTAAACCAACGAAGCGGTTTCCAAGCGGTTTTTACTGGTGGTAGGACCCCTTGTGAGTCCGCGCGGGTAGGTACCACCACCCTGTCTATTTCTGCCGTGAAGCAGTAATGCATTTCGGTTTGAAGGGTGGGACAGCCGCTGTAACTATACTGAGATCTTAGAACTTATATCTCAAGGTGGGTGGCGCATTTACGTTTTAGATGTCTATGGGCTCCAGTAACCACTTAACACCAGGTGAACTGTGAGCTAGTCCACCCATCTAAGCAATAAAAAAAAACCCCAAAATAAAAAGCATTCGCAAACGCCAATGTCCCAAACAATAAGATACTTCATAAACAATGATATTTATTAAGTGACAGCGATTAAGAATAACCTTCCCGGAATGAAATAAGGAGGATAAATTAATTTAACGTTTAAATGTGGAGAGCGAGAAAAGCGAATGGCCTGTGTTTGTTTTGTCAGGTTTATTTAGAAATACTAGAGGTCCCGCGGTAGTCGAAATTCGACTATAATTAATTGGAATTGTAAGTTTGTACACTATTATGATTGTATTTTCAACGCCAAGACTACACTATAGAAAAATATTAATAAACACAAACAATATTTAATCTATTCTCAATTTGACCACAGACGTCAAGAACAAAAGTTTGACAATAAATAGTACACATGCGTGTGTGCGTCAAATACATGGTATGTAGTGTGTGTAATGTTTTCTTTATTGATTTAATGTATCTTTTATGCATTATTTAAAAAAAATATTAGCATTGTGCACTTCTTCTCTATATTCTCTATAAGTGTGGAAAATTTCATACTCCTCCGTCCGCGCAATTTTCGTAAAAAGGGATACAAAGTTTTTGCTTCACGTANCGTCAAATACATGGTATGTAGTGTGTGTAATGTTTTCTTTATTGATTTAATGTATCTTTTATGCATTATTTAAAAAAAATATTAGCATTGTGCACTTCTTCTCTATATTCTCTATAAGTGTGGAAAATTTCATACTCCTCCGTCCGCGCAATTTTCGTAAAAAGGGATACAAAGTTTTTGCTTCACGTATTAATATATAGATAAGTCGACGGATGAGATTAATTGCAGTCGTTGTTTGTCAAATGTCGGCCTATTCAAATTGCTACTAAGCACTTTCCTATTGCCTAAATTAATAGCTCAATCTTTACATATTTTCCTATTAAACACTAAACTCTCCTTTTCTTGAGTACTATTAGTGGTAGGAGTAAATATAATCTCCCACGAATAGGTATCATAGCCTTTTTTTTTCCACAGGAGAAAATCGCCGGATCCCCACCCGCACGGCAGGTGGGGTATGTGGGAGTCGAACCTCACTAAAAACTCCTGCCGCTCACAGCCGGCGCCCTACCCCGGACCGGGCGGGAACCCAGTCGGAGTTATTGAGATGGCGGGACAGGGTTTACGCAGAGCACATTACATCCATCCCGCCGTCCCCATCATCATAGCCTGGCTATTAGTGGCGCAAAGCCATAATTCTTTCCGGTTTGGAGATTGAGACATCCGTTATTCAATACGTAACTTCAGCCCCAAGTGTCAAAATGGGTGGTGCCCTTTTCATCGTAATGTCTATGGGCTAAGGTCGCCACTCAACTCCACAACTAACATTTGAATTCATCTAAATTAATGTGAAAAGTTACTAAGTCAATATTTTTGTTGACAATTTTTTTCATTACATCAGTTAAGACAACAGGTTCCGATCTTCGCATGACACTTATAAAAATCCAGCTAATCTACCAATTAGCTTTCAGACTATATAGCTATGGAATGAGCTCCCCTCCACAGTGTTTCCCGAGCGCTATGACATGTCCTTCTTCAAACGAGGCTTGTGGAGAGTATTAAGCGGTAGGCAGCGGCTTGGCTCTGCCCCTGGCATTGCTGAAGTCCATGGGCGACGGTAACCACTCACCATCAGGTGGGCCGTATGCTCGACTGCCTACAAGGGCAATAAATAAAAAAAATATAAAGAAGTAGACTGACCATCTAAAATTTTGTGACGCCAAAGGTTCAGCAAGGACATGCATCTATGGAATCTAGATGCTTACAAGTTAACAAAAGTCATGCAAGCGGTGACGGAAAATAATTTTAAGGATCGAATTGGTCCGGTCGAAGATACCTCTCAAGCGTGAACGTAAGAGAAAAACTCCGATCCGTATTAGTTAATGAACAATTATTTATAGTTGGAATAACACTTCTTGGTAGTTGGAAAAATGGTAAATTGCGTTTTTCGAAAAGAAGCTCGTCTGAGAAATTCTTTTGTATATAAGATATTAGAGTTTACGGTCAACACAACCCCTGTGAGTTTATATCCCGACCGGCTGTTGTGTCGTTTCAGGATTAATTTCTTATTTTATGACGCCTATTGGAAAACTATTCATGAGGACAACATAAATGTACAAGTGCCATTTTGATTTTTATTTATTTCCTTCTCGCTGTTGATAATCGGACTCTGGCAAAGAATGCAGTCTTTTCTACGCGCTCTTATAAGCTTGGTATGTACATAATATTTAGTGTATTAAGCAACGGAATCTTTAAACGTCATTTTTCCGACTTGAAATCGTCCGATTAACTTGAAAAAATTCACTCGCATCAAAGAACGATGATATTGCAATAATTTCATAACATCGCTCTGCTATACCTGAGTTTCTCTTCTTCATGACTATTATTTGTGTTCTTTAAATTTATTAAAAACTAGCCGTACTCGCCCGCTTCGCTGGGCATTTAAAATTAACATTATTATTTATTGTTATTATTATTAGGGAGTCCAACACTCATATAAATATAGCCTATCCATTAAGTACATGTATTTTCTACATGGGTACCAAGTTTCAAGTCAATCGGATGCATGGTTCAGTAGTAATAACGGAACATTCGTAAAAACTACTGTAGATTTATATATTAGTATAGATTAATATTTTGGATTTAATTTGTGATCAGAGTACATAAAAATACTAAAGATGTGGATTTTTTACTTAAAAAAAAAGTTTTTATTTCATTTTTTCCTTTATCAAGATCGAGTATAACTTAGCCTCTGGCCCGTTATACGACTAGCATTGAGTTTTGGGACCCTATTTTTTTTTTTCATAAATAACTCATGTCTGGTTTAGATAGTTAAGGCCTTTAAAGAATTGGAAGGCCCGTATGAAAGAGAATACGCGAGTGAAGGGTGTAAGTGCGGAGATGATGTATTTTAAGCATGAGTCGAAAAAGAGAAGAGAAGAGAGAGTGGGATAAGGACAAGAAGCAGAAGAGTAAAGTTTGTAAAATTATTATCCGTTAATAACAAGCAACCTTTCATCTTCAATAAAAAGACACCTAATAAAAGAATTAATTAAGATTAATCATTTAAGTCATCTCAATGCTGTTCATTTGTAACAATTATAATTAAGTTTCCTGACAAACACAGCGCAACGTGATAAGCAATTGCCAGTTCGTGCTAGAGACGTCTGAATTCGTCGTAACATTACTGTAAATGACATTCAGTAATTTCAGCGTGAAATGCATAAGCATAAAACGCTATATTAGTAATTAATCTATTTCCAATTGAAATATTCGCTATTATTCACTACATTGTTCAAAGATAAAATTTAGCGAATTTGATTACGATTAAATATTGTTGCGTTTGGAATTGTTTTATGGGTATGTAACCAACCAAAACCCGTTATATACAAAGCGTGATCATAATTGCTGATCATCCAGCTGATTTGACGAAGTCAGCGTGTACTAATCCATGGATTTTAGTGAATTATTGATAGTTTTTTTTTCCTACCTAGCTGAGAGCCTTGAGATGCTATTTCAGCGTAACCTTAACTAGTAGGTGAGCTCACGGGCCTCAAACCTGACGACGTTGCTGACACGAACCCTAGTAAGAGCCGTGCTTCGCAGAATCTAGCACCGGATCGGAAACGCGACCCACTGAGAAAATCCGGCGAGAAACTCAGTGGGCTGTGTCTGAGGGTATTAACAGTACGATCTCTGTATGTACTGGAACCTTATTTGTAGTCTTCTTGTCTTCACTTCGTGCTAACTAATAAATATTATATACATGAGGCTGTTTTTGTTGAAGTCTAAATAATGTTTTGGAAAAAGAAAAATTGGAAGAATTTCCCAGACAAACGGGATACTCGCAAAACGAAACACAAAAATACTATTAAAATTTCAACAGGACAGCGTCTGTCTGTCATAGCCCCATTTCTAATATTTGTCCATTCTTCATGTATCCGATGACATAAGAAAACAGCGGAACTCAAAATCTAAGAAAACATTTATTTATTATTATTATTATTAACACTTTACTTCAGTTTTTTTTTTTTTAAAACCATAACATTTTGTTAGTAATAATTACTTATAATCTATGTTAGTAACTTAAAAAAAAAAAAAAAAATCTAACACATAACTATCATTATATACATTTTATACCATTATATATTTATACCATTATATTTGCCGAGTTTAAAAAAAAATCTATAACTGAAATAGAAGGGCATCAAAACTTCAAGTAGTTCCTTGACAAAACATTCCAAAGAATGATGGCTTAAGATTAAGAACATTAAATAGAAGTTTACAGATTACAGTAATTGAAAATTGTTACGAGAAATTCAAGTAATCAATAAGGTTTTCTCTCATCACAAAGTAAGACGTTCGTGACGTAAACGAAATAAAAATGTAAACTGCCTGAGCCATCAATGCCAGTAATTGAAATTGATGGATACCCTATTAAAGGCCTACTTTAAAAATAATAATAAAAAAAAACATCTCCGAAACAGGAAATTAAACTTGATCGTTTTCCGCATCACAATTTCATGCCTTGAACAGTCAGATCAAGGTATAACAAGAGAGAAAGAGAGAGACAGAGAGAGAGAGAGAGAGAGAGAGAGAATACACTTTATTGCACACCAAAACACAATTTACATTCAAAAAGGGTCAAAAAGCGATAGATTTGTACAATAAGACCGCCTATATAATCTACTAATACAAATAATAAAAAAAAAATACAAATAATAAATGAAATTATTAGTTTACCTACATTTAAACGCTGCATTTAACTGCTTTTTTATATGCTTAATGACTGAATGAGGATTTGGTGGGAAACTCACGATCTTCCTCGTTGAGGACTATGATAAGCTTTTACTGTAAAACAGAGACATAAAACTCATGTCTCTAGGCGGGTGGCGGCATTTAGGTTGTAGATGTCTATGGGCTCCGGTCACCACTTCACACCCGGTTACCCTCTGTATTAGTGGGTAATACGCACGGTATATATGTGATACATGTATTATTTTTAATTAATTATGAAAGCTTATAACTTTTAACGATGAAGAGACAGCATTGTTTAATAAATTAAGGACACGTTATGGGCCCACGTGCGTCGATTTCATTATCCTATTTCTATCGCTATGCTAGTCGTCCGTCCTAATGTGAGAGCGGGATAGCCATAATTCCACACTGAGTGAGCATCTACCTCGATTTAGGCTCTGGAACTCAAATTTAATTTATATAGTCTGTGCACCTGATGGTCCGATAGCTCGTCGGGACTTTTTGGCGGGAACGCGAGGAGTGAAGTTGTGTGATTTGTTTTATTTTGTCTATTTAGTGTTTCTTCGGGTTTAAATGTGTAATAATGGTGGTTTATTAACTGTTTAATATCTACGACAGTGCACAAATGTGGGAAAATGAAACAAAGCCGCTGGACGTAACTTCTCGGGATCCTCCAAAAAATCCACTGAAAAATCTTAGTAAATGACCACCATTTTACTGAGATTAGATTTCATCTCATATCATCTCATTTAATTTCATCCTAATTGATTAATGTCTCAAATTAATCATTTTCATTTCATTTCACTCCATAATAAAATTTTCATAAAATTAAGAATATAGATTAAAATAAGACATGACTTAAAGGTCTCAGTTACCAGGTCATAAAATCTCTTAAAAAAAAAAAAGATAGCTCGTCGGCTCACCCGCGCAAATAAAAGTGCAACATCAATAGATTAGAACCCTTTGCCTAATCTTATTAGAAGTTTGGATTCACCGCACATAAAATTTAAGTCAGACTTCGCCTGGCATCGACTGTAGACTATATCGGTTTATAATTTAAGTGGCTTAACTAAAAATTTTAAGAAAGTGAGTTTTATGCTTAGAACTACTTATAGATATGTATTCTTTAAGTTTATAAAATTAAACAGTCTCTTTTAGTCTAGAAAAGGACAAAGTGCTATTTTCGTCCCTCCAAAATCAAGCGCACACCTTAAAGCATTAAAATTGAAAATTTTAAAAAAATACAATTTTGGCATTTACAAAAAAAACAGGATTTTGGATTTAGCCACTTCAATTCTTAAGGTGCCATATATCAATTCATGTTTTACACGATATAAGTACAATTTAAAAAACAAGAGAAAGTAATAACGTCATGTAACACGAAAAATTCGAGCTTACAAGAGATAAGGTTGTCACCGAGATATTGTTTAATTGTCCGTGAAGTGACCGTAGGGTTGACCTTGAAACACATAAAAATCTGTGTCTTTTTGTGCGAAAGTAGGGTGAGGAAATGATGTGTGAAAATGTGATCGTCAAAGTATGTATGTATGTATGTACAAATGACTAAAATTTCATGGCTTCGATGTAATGAAATGATTCTGAAACATTTATAAGTAAAATATTTCAGTTAATAATCTTATTTTTTTTGCAATATGATGATTTTCTGGAAGTATAACAGTACCTTAAAAGTAGTTAGTGTGTGTTGTTTTTTTTTTCTTTTTTAATCAGCTCTCTTGAAGGCTAACAAAAAAAAGTTCAGTCCACTTTTAGTCAGGTTATTTCATAAGGTTCTTTTGGCCATTTTCCGAAAAATGCACGAAAAAATATTTAAAGTAGAAAACAAAATTCAAAAGTACCTATTAAACTTAGATTAGTCTTTATTAATTAAGTAATAATAATTGTTTCGTACGTTAAATACGTTTAAATTCAAATTTTAAGAAAACAACTTCATCTTTTTTTTTTCCTACCTAAGCTGATAGCTTTGAGAGGCTATTTCAGCGTAACCTTAACTAAGTAGGTGAGCTCACGAGGCTCAAACCTGAGGACGTTGCTAACACGAACCCTAGCAAGAGCCGTGCTTCGCAGAATCTACCACCGGATCGGAAACGCGACCCACTGACAAGATCCGGCGAGAAACTCAGTGGGCTGTGTCTGTGGGTTAATTTACTCGTCGAGCCCTTCGTTGCAAGTGGCAGGTTCGACGAGAACGGTTACCGGTGCTTGAGGTACCTAAAGCATCGTTAGTGGATCGGGAGGACAACTCCATCGATTCAAAAGCTGTCCTTAAAAAAAAATTACATTTAAAAATCATAGCCGAAGGTTTGAATATATCAGAAAAAGTTTGGCCACATTCGTCTGACTTTACTGAAATTTGACATTTATACATTTCATAATGCTACTACTTGTTCTCTGTAAATTTATATATTTCGTTTTGTTGTCATATTAAAAGCCCGTGGCTGCCAACTCGACTGTTAAAGAGATAAAAACAGCTCATGCATTCAGTTTAACCAAGTGTTGTAAATATTATTCCGCGAAGAACATGGAAACGATTGTAAAATAGGAAAAACAATATAATTTTAAAAAACACACGGCCGTTAGCTTGTTGTGATTGTTTCCTGTTTCATTTCCTCGATATTCCATATGTTACAGCAGCAATTAACACTAGACGATGACCGAGCTTTGCTCGTTTTTTTTTTTTTTGATAACGCCATCTTGTTGTGTCTTTAAAGCGGTTAGTTGCCCTCAATTAAGAAAAATAGCATTATTATTCGCCAATAGATGTCGGGAAGAGTTGATTATTGAAAACACGAATAAAAATAAATCGTGGCTAGATCGATTTATCGCCCCCGAAATCCCCTGTATACTAAATTTTATGAAAATCGTTGGAGCCGTTTCCGAGATTATATATATGTACAAGAATTGCTCGTTTAAAGGTATTTAACATTAAAAAGCGATATTCATTTGAAACAGCGTCGAAATTTTATATTACCAACCATAAAACATTACTAACAACCTATTATAATCAGAAATATCCGAGTTTTAGAATTTTGATGACTTCATTTAAATGCATTACGATCCCAAACATCAAAACAGTTGTAATACAACATCCCTCCATTGTGTTGAAAAAATGGGGTTTTTTAAAAACTATATTTAAACACGAATTACATATTGATATTATATTCTATTATTTGTTATTTTCTTTCAATAAAAAAAAAGTTTATGTCTATGTTGATTATCGATAAAATTGTTTATTGGGCACACGAATAAAACAACATTTTCTGAAAATATGATTATCACCATATAAAATATCACCTGGTGTTAAGTGGTTACTTGAGCCCATAGACGTCTACAACGTAAATGCGCCACCCACCTTGAGATATAAGTTCTAAGGTCTCAAATATGCCCCACCCTTCAAACCGAAACGCATTACTGCTTCACGACAGAAATAGAAAGGATAGTGGTACCTGCCAGCACTCACATGAGGTCCTACCACCAGTAAAATTACATAGATGAAGTCATTAACGTGTACAAATTCCATTGAAGCATGCACACTAGCTCATTAACACGCGCAGCTTACGTCTGTAGTGTCTTTAACTTCGTAATATCGCTCAAAGTTGCGAACTCCAAGACCGAATGCGGTTACTTTTGATAAACCTCTGCTTACGGTGATGGAGCTAAGATATCTACAGCTAATTTTTTTATATGAATTTGCATTTTTTGATACGTTAAAGCAGGGGCGAGGCTAATTCACGCTATTGGAGGCTAATTCACACTATTCGACGTCCAACTTTGTTTAAGATAAGATGAAACTCAGAGCGCATCCGGAGATTGTTAGTTACGGGTCCATAGATATCAGAACGTGAATTCCACCGCCTACGTTTTGATGTGTTCAGAAACTAGTTCAGACCTAAAGACATTATTGGTCTAATGCAGAACTAGATACGACGATAGTGCCGATTGTACACAATTAAACATTTTGCTGGTCCTTTATGACTGGACAACTTCGGAGGCCGGTTGGAAGTACTCCGATGTTCGTGAGTAAAGGTTGCGACGTGGAAATTATAGGTGGTCAAAATAGCGGGTATGGACAGGATGCGAAGGGCAAGAAACCGAAAAGAATGGAGTGCAAATGAAGAGACCTACACTAAGCATTGAGTGGACATGTATTGACGAAGAGAGAGAGAGAGAGAGAGAGAGAGAGATCAAGCGGAATGTTTGCTCATTACGCTTTAAAAGACAACAAGTAGGCCGCAAGCCTGTATTTTCCTTAATTTAATTCATCTTAGATTACTTCTTTACTTCTTTTTTTCCTACCTAAGCTGATGGTCTAGAGAGATTATATCAGCGTCACCGAGCTAATAGGTTAGCTCACGGGGCTCAAACCTGACGATGTTGCTAACACGAATCCTAGCAAGAGCCGTGCTTCGCAGAATCTACTGCCAGATCGGAAACGCGACCCACTGAGAAGATCCGGCGAGAAACTCAGTGGGCTGTGTTTCATTCAAAAGGTTTGAAGAGAGTACATTGACAAAATCATAGTTTTTAGGGCTCCAGTACATGCCACAACATGAAAACCCCGAATGAGATGAGATCGAAAACCGCTTCAGACAAGATGATAGTACCGATCCAGACCACAATTAAGAAAGTTTAATATAGTTATTCCAGACTTTACAACTAACATTATCGCTTCTGTATAGTACGTGTAGTATGCACAGTTATTGAAACAAAAGGTATTTATATTCAGAGTTCAACAAAGGTCGTAGAATAATGAATAGTCATACTCACTAAATCTTCATCAACCTAGCTTGCATTTGTTTTGATGTCTTAATCAGTACTAGAGGTCCCGCAGTAGTCGAAATTCGACTATAATTAATTGGAATTGTAAGTTTGTACACTATTATGATTGTATTTTATACTTCTATAATTAATCAAAAATTTCGCCAACGCTACTCTATAAAAAAATATTAATAAATACAAACAATATTTAATCTATTTCCAATTTGACCACAGACGTCAAGAATAAAAGTTTGACAATAAATAGTATGCATGCGTGTGTGCGTCAAATACATGGTATGTAGTGTGTGTAATGTTTTCTTTATTGATATAAAGGATCTTTTATGCATTATTTAAAAAAAAAAATTAGCATTGTGCACTTCTTCTCTATGTTCTCTATAAGTGTGGAAAATTTCATACTCCTCCGTCCGCGCAATTTTCGTAAAAAGGGATACAAAGTTTTTGCTTCACGTATTAATATCTTAATCAATATAACAATTATTGTATGTTTAGTTTTAACAGTAATGAACAGTTTATGTATTGTAACAGTTAATATACTAAAATATCGATGATTTAAAGGTTGATTATGATACGATGGTTTAAAGATTGATTAATTTAAGATAAATGTTTTTTTTTTTTTGCTTAGATGGGTGGACGAGCTCACAGTCCACCTGATGTTAAGTGGTTACTGGAGCCCATAGACATCTACAACGTAAATGCGCCACCCACCATGAAACATAAGTTCTAAGGTCTCAACTATAGTTACAACGGCTGCCCCACCGCCTCCGCCCTTCAAACCGAAACGCATTCCTGCTTCACGGCAGAAATAGGCAGGGTGGTGGTAGCTACCCGCGCGGATTCCTACCACCAGTAATGATAGATGAATGAAGGAGCTCACGGTCGCGGTAGTTTGCAAACTAAAAAATCACACGATTATATAGCAAACCTAACAAAAAAACATTTTAAAAATATTTTTAACACATAATAGAGATAGTGTGCAAATTATTTTGAAGTCGAAGAAAATGACTTTCAAAGATTCCATTCCATTCAAACATACATACCAAGCCAACCTCCTATTTTCGCAGCAATAAAATGAATGCGTCAAATTATATGACACGGATAATGTCAGATAGACACAGAATGACCTTGTTACGTTTTTCTTTCGTCCATTAAGCAGTTTTCTGACTACTTCCCTTCTCCGCGAGTTCCACTTTGATCCTGTAACTTAGGATTATCCCTCGTTCTTTGAATTCTCAGTCGCCTATCATTTTGTTAATATTTATTCTGACACCTTCTAAGTTACGACGCCAGTGATAATTCGATATTTTGGAGTGTTTTTTTCTTGCTTAAGACCCAGAAGAGCTTATGCCTCATCCGATGTTTAGAGATTAACAGAGCCAATACACATTACAAATTGAATACTAATCTATATATTAATACGTGAAGCAAAAACTTTTTACTACGAAAATTGCGCGGACGGAGGTGTATGAAATTTCCCACACTTATAGAGAACTAGCGACCCGCCCTCGCTTCGCTTCGGAAACATTAAAACACATGAAACCAAAAAAATAAATAAATAAAAAAGTAGCCTATGTACCTTGGCTGCACTGTAACAGACACCAATGACAGGGAAGATGAAATCGAAATTCGTATACAAAATACCCTACGATGCAGTGCAGCCCTACACCCGGTTCTCTCTTCGAAGCTACTAAGCAGGCGCACCAAGATTCGGATATACAAGACTCTAGTCAGACCGATCCTATTGTATGGATGCGAAGCATGGACGCTCACANCAGTAATGAACAGTTTATGTATTGTAACAGTTAATATAGTTATTCCAGACTTTACAACTAACATTATCGCTTCTGTATAGTACGTGTAGTGTGCACAGTTATTGAAACAAAAGGTATTTATATTGAGAGTTCAACAAAGGTCGTAGAATAATGAATAGTCACATTCACTAAATCTTCATCAACCTAGCCTGCATTTGTTTTGATGTCTTAATCAATATAACAGTTATTCTATGTTTAGTTTTAACAGTAATGAACAGTTTATGTAATGTAACAGTTAATATACTAAAATATCGATGAATTAAAGAGTGCTTAATTTAAGATAAATTGTTTCTCTTTTGTTTTTTTTTTATGCTTAGATGGATGGACGAGCTCACAGCCCACCTGATGTTAAATGGTTACTAGAGCCCATAAACATCTAGAACGTAAATGCGCCACCCACCATGAAACATAAGTTACTAACTATAGTTACAACGGCTGCCTCACCGCCTCCACCCTTCAAACCGAAACGCATTCCTGCTTCACGGCAGAAATAGGCAGGGTGGTGGTAGCTACCCGCGCGGATTCACAAGAGGTTCTACCACCAGTAACGGTAGATGGATGAGCGAGCTCACGGTCGCGGTAGTTTGCAAACTAAAAAATCACACGCTTAAATAATAAACCTAACAAAAAACATTTTAAAAATATTTTTAACACATAATAGAGATAGTGTGCAAATTATTTTGAAGTCGAAGAAAATGACTTTCAAAGATTCCATTCCACACATACCAAGCCAACCTCCTATTTTCGCAGCAATAAAATGAATGCGTCAAATTATATGACACGGATAATGTCAGATAGACACAGAATGACCTTGTTACGTTTTTCTTTCGTCCATTAAGCAGTTTTCTGACTACTTCCCTTCTCCGCGAGTTCCACTTTGATCCTGTAACTTAGGATTATCCCTCGTTCTTTGAATTCTCAGGCGCCTATCATTTTGTTAATATTTATTCTGACACTGTTCTAAGTTACGACGCCAGTGACAATTTGATATTTTGGAGTGTTTTTTCTTTTCTTGCTTAAGACCCAGAAGAGTTTATGCCTCATCCGATGTTTAGAGATTAACAGAACCAATACACATTATAAATTGAATACTAATCTATATATTAATACGCGAAGCAAAAACTTTTTACTACGAAAATTGCGCGGACGGAGGAGTATGAAATTTCCCACACTTATAGAGAATATAGAGAAGGAGTGCAGAATGTTAATATTTTTTTAAAATTATGCATAAAAATCTATAAAAATACATTATATCGATAAAGAAAACATTACACACACTACCATGTATTTGACACACACACGCATACTCTTTATTTATTGTCAATTATTTGTTATTGCTTAAGTTAATATTGTTTATCTTTCTTGGCGAAATCTGTCACTATAGAGATATAAATAGTCTCTGACAATAGAACCAGAATAATGTTCAAACTTATAATTTCAATTATTTATAGTCGAATTTCGACTACTGCGGGACCACTAGCTCTAAGAATTAGACATAATATTGAAATCTACATTGCATTGGTACAGGGTTTTCTTTGGTTTTCTCGATTTGTAGATAGAATTAAAGGAAATCTAGTAGAGTATTTGAAACGTCGGAGACAATTAATTAAACGAGTGATTATCCCGTAATGTTAGTTTCAATTTTGGAATTTTTATTGCCTTATCCTTGAAACCGAAATGTATGATGCTTAACTCCGGAAATAGGGAGGATTGTGGTATCTACCAGTGGTATCTTGCTCTACCAGTGCTTCTCAAACACTGGTACCTGTGGTTCCAAACAAACATCTAATCCAATGTATCCGCTCTATAGTTGTATTATAGAACGGATACTTAGAACTCATGTCATCAGGCTTTGTTATGTGCTGTAAACACTTAACACCAAGTGGGCCGTGGACTCCTACGCTCGTATAAGCAAATATATATTTTCTATGTTCTATAAATAAATAACATTTTACAATGCGACAGTATTAATAATAACTAGTTGAATAATATATTATAGACGCGAACTTTGTTTAAGTATTCTCTCCAAACTCAAAAAAATGACTTTTTTTCCTACCTAAGCTGATAGCCTTGAGAGGCTATTTCAGCGTAACCTTAACTAGTACGTGATCTCACGGGGCTCAAACCGGAGTGATGCTAACACTGGCTCTAGCAAGAGCAGTGCTTCGCAGAAACTACCACCGGATCGGAACTGCGACCCACTGAGAAGATCCGGCGAGAAACTCAGTCGAAAAAAATGACTCATATTCATGAGACGCTATCAGCCAGCCAGCAAAAATCATATTCATGAGTCGCTATTACAAAATGATATGTGTATATGATATGTGTAAAAATATATGTGTATTCACACAAATATAGTATCGGGGATCTAATAACTAGGATCTAGGATCGGGAAACTAAATTAATTAAACCCGGACACTCGCATTTTAACTTTAATAATTTCTTATCTTTCACGCTAAATACACAATGTTAACTCTTCATTTGGTTACTTGCTTTTTAGATAAATATAGTGAAATCTTGCTGTAGATTGCGGTGTTGTCAGAATCATAAGCTCAAACTTAGAAAAACATTCGTTATTTAACACGCTTTTATTAGCTTCATTGGTATATACGAGTATTATATTTTTGTTAATAACTGAATCTTTGAACGTCATTCTCATCGATTTCAGAAGGTCCGATTAAATCGAAAAATTAGACAGTCATCAAGAACCGTGGACATTACAATATTTTTACAACTTCGCTCTAATACCCTGAACAGTTACAATGGAACAAAAAATAGATAAACTAGTAATTAGTTCCGTTTGCTTTTTAAACTAATTTCAGTTTTACTTTATTTAGTTTTTTTATTAAACTTTCTTTTGTCGTTGAGCAGATGTCAACAAGTCAACATCATAGCCATCCTCAATAAAATGACAATCACGTCAATATTCCCGTGCACAAGAGAAATCTGTAACATAATCTAAGTACGCTAGCCCTGAGTGGTCACTCAGCCTTCGGAGGCACTGTATACATTACTAATAGCATTCTCACACACAAACTTCTTACATCCAGTACTAAGGTTCAAGTTATTAAGAAAACGTTATTGTCTCGACTTTTTTTATTGCGTAGATACGTGATCGAGCTTAGGGCCTACCCACGACTAGCTGATGTTAAATGGTTGCCAGAGCTTTACTTAATACTTCCGAACTTCTTTATTCCTTCCGGTTCCCGGTAGAAAAAAACTTAATCGTTCAAAGACCGTAGACGTACTAATAGCATTCTCACACACAAACTTCTCACATCCAGTACTAAGGTTCAAGTTATTAAGAAAAAGTTTTTGTCTCGACTTTTTTTATTGCGTAGATACGTGATCGAGCTTAGGGCCTACCCACAACTAGCTGATGTTAAATGGTTGTCAGAGCTTTACTTAATACTTCCGAACTTCTTTATTCCTTCCGGTTCCCGGTAGAAAAAAACTTAATCGTTCAAAGACCGTACACGTGTGGGATATCACTACGCTTTACCACCAGTTAATCNGAAAAAGTTTTTGTCTCGACTTTTTTTATTGCGTAGATACGTGATCGAGCTTAGGGCCTACCCACAACTAGCTGATGTTAAATGGTTGTCAGAGCTTTACTTAATACTTCCGAACTTCTTTATTCCTTCCGGTTCCCGGTAGAAAAAAACTTAATCGTTCAAAGACCGTACACGTGTGGGATATCACTACGCTTTACCACCAGTTAATCCCGGTAAGCGATTGTAGATTGCTGACAAATAAGAAATACTCATGCTGACCAATACTCAGAAAACTGCCCATTTTTAGTGTTATTGCCCTTGTAAGCAGTTGAGCGTACGGCCTGTATTATGGTAAGTAGATACCTTCGCTCATGGCTTATTAGTGGTAGGACCTCTTGTGAGTCCGCACGGACCACTACCTCACTTATTTCTGCCGTGAAGCAATAATCCGTTACGGTTTGAAGGGTGGAGCCGTTGTAATTATACTGAGACCTTAAAGCTTTTATCTCAAGATGGGTGGCGCATTTGCGTTGTAGATGTCTATAGGCTCCAGTAAAAACTTAACACCAGGTGTGCTGTGAGCTCGTCCACCCATCTAAGCAATAAATAAAAAAATTAGTCTCAGCAATGCCAGGGGCACACCCAAACCGCTTTTTCACAGATATACACAGAAACAGATTACGTTGGGGCTTAGATGCACACAACACTACCAAAGTTAGTGTTACGCATCAAACTACCCATCCATTTTATTTTAACCTTATTCAATAAATTCATTTGTCTCCGTCGGGGAACTTAGACGTGACCATGTTTAATTCAATACAGTATCCATTTGAGTGATAAAAAAGAACGTATTTGAAAAAAGTCGCTTCGTGGTGGAGTCCAAACAGAACATTATGAATTTTCGTTCGGAATTAAATATCATGTCATTTGCAAAGCAAAAGTGAATTGAATTGAATTGAATTGAATAGCCTTTTATTCAGATCCATATTACAATTATATGACTAAACTAGCTGTAGCCGTCCGCTTTGCTGGGCATTTAAAGTTAACATTATTATTTCTCACCCTCACAAAGATTCTCATCATTAACGCCCCCGCAACTGGTGTAGGGAGGCCAGCACTCATATAAATATTAGCCTATCCATTAAGTACGTGTATTTTCTTCATGGATACCAAGTTTCAAGTCAATCGGATGTTTTTTTTTTTTTTATTGCTTAGATGAGTGGACGAGCTCACAGCTCACCTGGTGTTAAGTGGTTACTGGAGCCCATAGACATCTACAACGTAAATGCGCCACCCATCTTGAGATATAAGTTCTAAGGGTCTCAATTATAGTTACAACGGCTGCCCCACCCTTCAAACCGAAACGCATTACTGCTTCACGGCAGAAATAGGCAGGGTGGTGGTACCTACCCGTGCGGACTCACAAGAGGTCCTACCACCAGTATGACCAGGATGTATGGTTCAGTAGTTATAATGGAACATCCGTAAAAACCACTGTAGATTTATATATTAGTATAGATATATTATGTAGAAAACTTAAATTTAATGTAAACCTTAATCTAGTGTCTCATTTGAATTTTGCCTATTTTCTGCAGATCTGTTTGCTAATCGACAAAGGCCTCCTCCAACCTTTTCCACTCATGTCTTTCTTGAGCCACTCTGTTCCATGTGACGGCTGCCACTTGTCTTATGTCGTCGCCCCATCTTTTATGCGATCTACCTTTTTCCTTTTGCTTTCTGTAGGATACCATCGTGTCAAGCAAAGCAAAATAGTTAACGAATTTTCACCATCAATAAACATAATCAGGATACCATTTAATATTAAATCGATAAATAAACAAAAAATACGGCCACATTTTTAATCCTCTTTAAATAAATCGGCAGAAAGGCTTACATCCCGACCACTGAAGTTACTAGCGTAGCCCGGGGTGTTTTAACATCTATAACAACCGCCTTACCAATGAATCCAGAACATTTGACTGCTTTACAACAAAAATAAGATAACGGTCCTCGATGCTCGTGCCAATTTTTAAGCTAATCAGACGTGTTGAAGTCTTATTTAGTATTAGTTGCAACAATATGTTTATTTATTACAACTTATCGAAACTTTAAAGAATAAAATAAAAACAAATAAAAACAGAAAGCCAATAATGGTGAGGACCATTAAAAACAAGTTGAATCAGAAGGGGAAACAAAAAAATATTATTATTAGTACTGATCTTTCAATACATTTTTATCTGCTTACTGTTGGTAGGACCTCTTGGGAGCCCGCACGCGTAGGTACTTCCACCCCACCTATTTCGGCCGTGAAGCAGTAATGCAATTCGGTTTGAAGGGTGGGGTAGCCGATGTAACTATACTGAGACCTTAGAATTTATATCTCAAGATGGGTGGTGCATTTAAGGTGTAGTTGTCTATGGGCTCCAGTAACCACTTAACACCAGGTGGGCTATGAGCTTGTCCACTCATGTAAGCAATAAATAAAAAAATCGAAAATCATTTTAAAAAAAATCAGTGTCATCCTTTCGGTCACATCGACTACAGAAGAAAGAAATCTACTTGCTCACTTCTAGAAAAACCGTGATTAGATATTTATAAAATCAACCAAACACAATCAAAAGCCGTCGCCAAAGGTTATGAAGTCCTCGCGTAGATCTGAATCTATCAACCTTTGAAACTTTTAATTGAAATTCTTTATCGAACAATTATATCTTTGGGCTGAGCTCTTTCTGATATTTCAGACGAAACAAATCTGTTTTGGCTTCTAAATCTATTCTTATTAACTAACATTGCCTTTGTGTAATAATGCTTTTGGTTTTGACTATTTAAAAGTGTAATTTTAATCTAGAGAACGGCCAAAAGAGCCGCAAGATTCATTGGTATTGGCATTCAAAAGATGTGGCGAAACTACATCGGTACGATTAGACACCTTTTTTTTAAACATAAGTGTTTATTTCGCCTCACAGACACAACCCACTGCGTTTATAGCCGGATCTTCTTAGACTTCTTAGAGGGTCGCGATTCCGATCCGGTAGTAGGTTCAGCAAAGTTTTTTTTTTATTGCTTAGATGGGTGGACGAGCTCACAGCCCACCTGGTGTTAAGTGGTTACTGGAGCCCATAGACATCTATGACGTAAATGCGCCACCCACCTTGAGATATAAATTCTAAGGTCTCAGTATAGTTACAACGGCTGCCCCACCCTTCAAACCGAAACGCATTACTGCTTCACGGCAGAAATAGGCGGGGTGGTGGTACCTACCCGTGCGGACTCTCAAGAGGTCCTACCACCAGTAATTACGCAAATTATAATTTTTTTGCGGGTTTGATTTTTATTACACGATGCTATTCCTTCACCGTGGAAGTCAATCGTGAACTTTTGTTAAGTACGTATTTCATTAGAAAAGTTGGTACCCTCCTGCAGGATTCGAACAGCGTTGCATCGGTAGATACATATGCACTGGACGTCTTATCCTCTAGGCCACGACGACCTCAAATTCGTCGCGATTCCGATCCGGTAGTAGGTTCAGCGAAGCATTGCTTCTGCTTGCGCTAGTATTACCAACCTCTCTCAGGTTGATCTCAATTACGTCACCTACTAGTACGCGCATAATGGGAATAGCTTCTTTGACTACCAACGATTAGATAGGTAGAGACGAAAAGACTAGAGAAGCTCTTGGCTTGCTTGATGCTGATCAGTTGTAATCAGATGTAAAATGTCATCAGTAACTCAAGGGTAAGATGCTCGGTAAATTCGTATCAAACGACGAGACTATGTCAAGGTTCAAATCCCGCAGGCAAATACCAATTTATCTAAGGAAATACGTATTTGACACGTGCTCTCTGAAGCTCACGATGAAGGAATAACATTGTGTAATAAAAATGAGATGATTTAGCGGTAGCAACGCTTTGTCTGTGTCCTCTGACATTGTCGAAATCCATATATGACGGTAACCACACACCATCACGTTGTAGATCCTTTTTCTGTTTTGCCTACAATGGTAATAATAAGAAATGAAAAAACCTTCTACTTTTACTAGTGATATGATATGAATCTTGCTTATGATTCTTGTTTATTTCTGCTACAAAATAGTCTTACATTCCGACTTGAAGAAACAAACTAGACAACCATAACACAATTGAAAGTTCGGCCAAATTTGTTAAGGTCGGTTGCTATATATTTTCCTCTTGTGAGTCCGCAGGGGTAGGTACCATCACCCCGCCTATTTCAGCCGTGAAGCAGTAATGCGTTTCGGTTCGAAGGGTGGGGCAGCCGTTGTGACTATACTGAGACCTTAGAACTTATCTCAAGGTGGGTGGTGGCATTTACGTTGTAGATGTCTATGTGCGCTGTAACCACATAACACCAGGTCGGCAATATGCTTGTCCAGTCATCTAGTACATCAAAAAGTAGATTACCTTATAAAATCAAAGTTTCCCATATAGTGGACCCATCCAATAGTGATATGATTACCAAACATTACTGACACTTAATTGAAGTTAATTTGTATTAACTTTAGTAATTTGGATGTTCTCCGCAAATTCTCCGTTTAACCCCCCAAAACACCCATTTGGGTAATTGCCATAGGAAATTCACAATTTCCCCGCGTTGACAACAATACATTTTTGTTAATCAATCTTCTTCTATATCTATAAAATAGTACGTACTGTATTTGACTGGCAGGAAATCTACAATTTAGATAGCAGTATTCATAGTGAAAATCGAATTTTATCATGACTCTGTTTTACACTTTCTGTCAAGACATTTTTAGTACCTCCCTGTCACTTGTCTTGTCGGTATTTCCGTGTTAAGATGTCGGCCAGCAGAGGCTACCTACGAGACAAACATATTGATAGAAATATTCCTTACATTAGAGAGCGGAAATAGTGTAGAAGTTTTGTGTTAATGAAATAAGGAAGCATTCCTAACCATCTCTGTTGGTCATCAATTCTATCTTCAGGCAATCAATTCAAAAATGAATACTAAAACTATGCTATTATTTAATTTTATATGAGCAACCTAAAAAGCGCTAAAAACCCGTTTCTTCTGTCCACTTTGACTTAAGCCATGGGTAAGATTACTTCTTTTTTTTTTAATTTAATTCTACGTATGGCTATTTTCAAAGCCGTATTTCCTGCGATCCCACCCCACGCAATGTGTTCCTGTCGTTATCTGAAATTCATCAGTAACCTAAAATCTAGAAGCTATTCAGCACAGAATCATAACAATTAAATTTTATTTGCTGTATTTTTTTATATCTTAGATGAGTGGACGAGCTCACAGCCCACCTGATGTTAAGTGGTTACTGGAGCCCATAGACATCTACAACGTAAATGCGCCACGCACCTTGAGATATAAGTTCTAAGGTCTCAGTACAGTTACAACGGCTGCCCCACCCTTCAAACCGAAACGCATTACTGCTTCACGGCTGAAATAGACAGGGAGGTGGTACCTACCCGTGCGGACTCACAAGAGGTCCTACCACCAGTAATTACGCAAATTATAATCTTGCGGGTTTGATTTTTATTACAAGGATGTTATTCCTTCATCGTGGAAGTCAATCGTGACCATTTCTTAAGTACGTATTTCATTAGAGAAATTGGTACCCGCCTGGGGGATTCGAACACCGGTGCATCGCTACATACGAATGCGCCGGACGTCTTATACTTTAGGCCACGATGACTTCAAAAATCTTTTTAATTTTTAACAGGGTGCAAAGATTTCTATTTGCCCGAAGTATTTATATAGATTCACCATGACGGGCGAGCAAAAAGTTTCAGTCTTATTTTCAAAAGTGTTTTTTTTATTACTTGATTTTATTTTATTTAAATAAAATGAAACTCACCTTCCATAGCAAAAGAAAACTCCGCGTACAGCCGAAAGCCGAAATTTCGCGAGGACACAAAAATATCGAGAGTCTTTTCACTTCAAATCGAATTACTAATCAAATAAGCTGATCGTATTTTCCCGACAACTTTTCCGGCTTGAGAAGCGTGCGTCCCACCCCGAAGTCGGAGTCACACTGGAGGATGGCTTTCACGGTGTGACTAGACATGCACTGTGTACACATGATAGCTCCAAGGGAAAATACAACGTGTATTGTACCTTACGGCTTTTAATTTACAAGGGAAAGTATGAAGCGATATTGAAGCAGTGCAAAAGTTTTCTTTTAATTTTTAAATAGGCAAAATAACTTAAACCTAGCTTAGTACTGTCATTTACCTGCATAAATCAAGTCGAAGTTTCGGTTGTATTGAAATAAAGGATATTTTACATTTGAAGCAGAAGTGCAGGACTTTTTTGACGGGCAAACAATCAGAAAATCAGTAGGTACCTTTGTTGTGACCATCAGTGAAGTTTGATAGACCATCTCTGCTCCATATGAGACTTTGGAATTAAATAAACGGCACTTTATTTTCTCTACGAAATGATATCCTTGCGCTCGTAACACCTCTAGTGTTACTGATGTTTTGGCAACGACGTAATTGTATGTTCCGCTTCGAAGGGGAAGAAGGCAGTGGTTGAATCAATTGAAACTTCAATGCTGTGTCAAGGCAGGTAGTAGCATTCAGGTTGCGAGGCAGCTTTTACTGGTGGTAGGACCTCTTGTGAGTCCGCGCGGGTGGGTACCACCACCCTGCCTATTTCTGCCGTGAAGCAGTAATGCGCTTCGGTTTGAAGGGTGGGGCAGCCGTTGTAAGTATACTTGAACTTATATCTCAAGGTGGGTGGCGCATTTACGATGTAGATGTCTATGGGCTCCAGTAACCACTTAACACCAGGCGGGCTGTGAGCTCGTCCACCCATCTAAGCAATAAAAAAAAATCGTTCAAACATTGAAGTCGTTCATCTACCTTGCTTCGTCTTGCTTCAGTTTCCTCAATACTGAGGGTCGTGACAACCTCCTCGCAACAAGAGCTTATTATGGACCATTCCACGCCATTTGCCTCTATCTGCCGCCGAGTGTAGAGCATCGTGAACTGTGATGTTGAGGGTAGTGTGGTCAGTCCAACGTGTCGTTCATCTATCTGGTGCAAATATTTCCACCATCACTGTACAGAAGACAACTTCAGCGTCGTTCCAAGAAATGTCTTTTCTTGAGAATACATTTCGCGATCGTCAAACGAAAGCGCGTCCGAATTTCACTGATATGCAAATTCAAAGAAACAAAAAAAAAAGAAAAAAGAAAAAAAAAATTAAAAAAATATTCCGAGACCTGGACAGGTGACTTGTTCGTCGTTCCAAAAAAATGTCCGATTTTCGCAATACACTTAGCGGTAGTTAAATGTAATCGTATACGAACTCTACTGGTTGGAAAACAAAGAAACGCAAAAACAAACATTCAATATCTTCACAGTGAAAAATTCTCCTATACTTTGCCTTAAGCATACACAAGTTTTTTTTTATTGCTTATATGGGAGGGCGAGCTCACAGCCCACCTGGTGTTAAGTGGTTACTGGAGCCCATAGACATCTATAACGTAAATGCGCCACCCACCCTGAGATATAAGTTTTAAGATCTCAGTATAGTTACAGCGGCTGCCCCACCCTTCAAACCGAAACGCATTACTGTTTCACGGTAGAAATAGGCATGGTGGTGGTACCTACCCGCGCGGACTCACAAGAGGTCCTACCACCACAACACCAGTAAAACTCACAATAGGTCATACTACCAGTAAACTCACAAGAGGTCCTACCACCAGTAAACTCACAAGAGGTCCTACCACCAGTAAACTTATGCGTTTTACTACTATTATACTTATACACAAGTATAAGCATAAGTATATCGACAGATATCGCTCTTTTACAGACTCCCCATTACCGACGGAGAGAGAAGTCAGTCATATTCAGTCATCCGCCGGGAGCGGTCTCAAACAATATCTCCTCTCTGCCAATTTCCAAAATTCAATTGTTTGTAAAACAGAACTAATAAAAGTGAAATCTCTTTCAAAAATCTTTTTGCTTAAAAATCCAATGGGGAAACCCCGCACACCAGCTCGAAGATACTGATCCTGACCTTATCTCTTATTACCCCACGGTCATCGCAGCATTTCCTCTCATCGTGCCACATAAGGATTTGGCAGGAGTTTTACAATCGGGCGGGTAACGTGGTGCATTAGTAACTTTTAGACCTGACCTCTAGAGAAATGAGATAATACATATGAAATTTATGAAATACAATATTTTAATTAAAAATTTCACTTTGTGTAGAAAAATAATTTAATTATATCAAATCACTAAGCTCTGAAGTTTCGATACAAAATTAATATAAGACAGGATATGAATCGTCGAATAAGAAAATTCTGCTCAAACCATTAGACAGGATATTATCGATCTTCACGAAGTAAACGCTTTTAGTAATGTCCTCCGTAGTTAACACCTGTGTGCACAGTGCAAAATGAAATTGTTCCGTCTATTTTTTAGAGGTATCTTGAGGTAGCCAAGAAGATGAATAAATGCGTTTACTTCTTCAAATAATCTCTCATTATATTATCTATATATTAATACGTGAAGAAAAAACTTTGTATCCCTTTCTAAGAAAATTGCGCGGACGGAGAAGTGTGAAATTTTCCACACTTATAGAGAATATAGAGAAGAAATGCACAGTGCTAATATTTTTTTAAAATAATGCATAAAAGCTACATAAAATCAATAAAGAAAACATTACACACGCTAAATACCATGTATTTGACGCACACAGGCATGCATACTATTTATTGTCAAACTTTTGTTCTTGACGTCTGTTGTCAAATTGAGAATAGAATATGGTTTGTCTTTGTTAATATTTTCTATAGTGTAGTCTTGGCCAAATTTGTGATTATAGAAGTATAAAATACAATCATAATAGTGTACAAACCTATAATCCCAATTAATTATAGTCGAATTTCGACTACTGCAGGACCTCTAGTTTTAAATTATTTTACAAAATAGAATTGACATGCGCGTCCATCTTTTTTCTTCGTGTCATAATTTTTTTTAAATTTTTACAGTTGGTGCCACGATTGCGTTTTCTGGTTTGTGATTGGTTCGTGCGATATGACGTCATCGTTGGTCAATCACAGCGATTAATGTATGACGCGACGTTGATTCTTTAACAGAAATGATTTATAATATTATAATGGTTTCAAAAAGTACATTTTTTTGTCAAAGAAGAAATCGCCGGATTTCCGTGTACGCGTTGGGCTGGTAGGTCGGTGTTGAAGCGACTACAACCTCATGCTGCTAGGGCTAGTGTTAGCAAATTCTCTCAGGTTGAGCCCATGAGCTCACCTACCCATCCGGGCACTATAGCCTCTTAAGCTACCAGCGAATAGGTAGGGCAAATCATAGCAGAACTCGTCCGAACTCCATCTAGACAGTACCACCAATACCTACTCCTGAGATACAAAGCTGGACCGAAACCAAGGTGCATTAATCACCTTACAGTCGTAACAAATTTTAAACTAGAATAGTTGAAACAGCTAAACAGCTATCGATATTGCTGTTGTAGGAAACGTTTACAGTAAGCCATTTTTGGTCATAGAAGCTCATTGACATCACAAGATAATGGTCAATATTCAGAGAATGCAACTGTCTATTTTCCAATGAATCAGGAACATGGGGTGGTGCTATTCTAAGACATCAAACAGATATAATACAGAAACATACAAAGCAGTTATCGTGACTTGTTTCATTTCATGAAAAACTTAAAGACCTGGACTTAAATCTCTATATATGAAATGAATTGCTGTTCGTTAGTCTCGCTAAAACTCGAGAACGGCTGGACCGATTTGGCTAATTTTGGTCTTGAATTATTCGTGGAAGTCCAGGGAAGGCTTAAAAGGTGAGAAAATATAAAAAAGCTCGGAATTATATAATAACAAACAATTTTGTTTTTCCTGTGATTCGTCCCCTTGATGTCTCTTTTATTTATCGATTGAGGCACTACGAAGTCTGCCGGGTCAGCTAGTATAAATATAAAATTAACTTTTCCGAAAAAAAAGTAAAATTAATAATTGAAAAACAAAATTAAGCACGTCTTTTTATTATTAGCACATCCATATTTGAATCTCGCTACTAATCTGTGTCTATGGCTTACTCGATTTCCCGTTGACCCGAAATCCAGGAATTTGGCACTAATAAATATATTCCGCAAAACCACACAACTTGTAATATTGTACAGGCAAGTTAAGTTACTAATAATCTGTGGTAAAGTTAGATAGGTATTGTGTAAAATGAAAATCATCAAGCAAAACATTGTTACAACAAGAATTACTCTTTACCGCAGAATACCTAATCAAACTTTTTTAGCGTACCTAAATATTGAAATCAACCAATATACTTACTTATCCTATTGAACTATAATACTTGACTATATTACCAACAACACTGGGCATTAATGAATCGGATTGTGTTATCGGAACGTCGCTTCCATCAAGTAACAACAAAGCTTGTTGGAAGATCTTTCATTTGTGGTTCACTATAGAATAGAATTATCTTAATCCAAAAAAGAAATGATATGAGTTTTGCCACTGTAATCTTGTTCGATTCTTACGGCTTGTATATATCGGCTTTAAGCCAGGGTTTTTACACATAAGATTTATTTACACAATACAATTCTATAAAACATTAACATTACTTGTTTATTACAAAAAGCCACGTGTTATTTTTATACATAATTAGCCATTGTGATGGCTATAGCAACTACAACTTCTTTTATACAAACGTATGAAATTACTGTGAAACATTTCAACGCGTCACAAATGTATACAGAGTCAAGTTAATTAAATAAAGGACGAATTAAATAAAAGTGCAAACAGACTACCTATGCCCTACTATTATTAGGTGATAGTGGGTACTTAAATGAGAAACTGCGTTGAGTGTCGTGCCCATAGATTCAATTCACTGAGTTTCTCGTCGGATCTTCTCAGTAGATCCGGTGGTAGACAGGGACGTCTTAAACTAGGATGGGGCCTTTGGGCACACAAGAATTTGAGGCCCTTTTGGAAAGTAAAAAAAGCGAAATAATAACATTTTTTTACAGAGTATGACCATTTATTGTAGATAATCAAATACAGTATGATATAATATGTCATTAATGATATTAGAATGCTGCTGGTTTTTTGGTTACGATTTCGATAACGGTTTCTTTCGGGATTTCTGTTGAGCAAAATCTTATATTATAGTCATAGTATATGCCTTGTAAATACCTTCTGATTACTGATTTGTGAAAAAAGTGTAATGTGCCCGAAAAAATGTTTTGAGAATAAACCTGTGAGAGAAATTGTCGGTCTTTCGGGGCCCCCTGAGAATGGGGGCCCTGGGCACGGGCCCCGTGTGCCCTTATGGTAAATACGGTATTGGTGGTAGATTCTGCGAAGTACTACTCTGGCTAGGCCATTGCTAGAATACTTTCTCAAGTTGAGCTCGTGAGCTCACCTACCAGTTCGTAAGTAGCTGGAATTACCCCTTTAAACCCAGTGATTAGGTATGGAAAAGAACATTGTGTTGTGATCAATTGAGCATTGAGCTCACAGTGAGTGGCCACGAGCGTGATGATGTTGTCAGTCACTCGAATACATTGATAACGCAGTGATACCCAGTAGTGCAGAATCTTGAAGTTGCGCTCCGTCGAGACAATCAGAGCCTGTTCAAATCTTACCATCTACGAACTCCTGAAAAGAAATATCTTCGATGAAAAGGCTTGAAACTTAAGTTATCCTTTCGCGTTTGAGAAAATCACAGCAATTTTACACCCGAACAGGCAATTAAGCTAAACAAAAGAACGACAAACGATTTATGATTCCCTGGTATCTAACGGAACGACGCCACTAAATATCTTTATTGTTTTTTTTAATTAACCGATTTATTTAAAGAAAACTGGTGAAAACTTTTTTTACTGGTGGTAGGACCTCTTGTGAGTCCGCACGGGTAGGTACCACAAGCCCGCCTATTTCTGTCGTGAAGCAGTAATGCGTTTCGGTTTGAAAGGTTCGGCAGCCGTTGTAAGTGTACTGAAACCGTAGAACTCATATCTCAAGGTGGCTGGCACACTTACGTTGTAGATGTCTATGGGCTCCAGTAACCACTTAACACCAGGTGGGCTCGTCCAGCCATCAAAGCAATAAAAAAAAAATTAAAGAAAAATCTACATTTTATTTTCGTAGATTTTCACAACCTATTTTGCAGATCTCCATACCATAGGTAAATTTTCCTATTGCTGAGTTCGTCGTGGTCTAACGGGTAAGACGCCCTGTGTACTCATATAAAGCAATGCGATTATTCCAGTGTTCAAATGCCTCAAGTGATTATTATATTTCTAAGGATATACCTCATTACATGTACTCACAAATGACTTCTACGATGAAGGAAGATCGTTTAGTAGTAAAAATCCTCGTGAATATCAATCCTCAGCCTTTAGTCATCCACTGTTGGACATAAGCTTCTTATCAATTAACGCCAGCGATGCCATTAGTGCGCACGGCGGGAAGTCGTTGGATGCGGAAGGCGGAGGACCGCATTCTGTGGAAGGCATTGGGGAATGCCCATGTTCAGCAGTGGGCAGATAAGGGGTGATGATGATGATGATGCTGATGTGATTCTCCTCATACGTTTCTTGCCGATCTTCACTAAAGAACCTACGCGGACCCAAGAACGTCCGCACGGATAGGTACCACCACCCTGCCTATTTCTACCGTGCAGCAGTAATGCATTTCGGTTTGAAGGGTAGGGCAGCCGTTGTACTGTTAAAACTGAGACTTAGAATTTATGTCTCGAGGTGGATGGCGGCATTTACGTTGTAGGTATAGGTAGGTCTATTGGCTCCGGTAGGAACTTAACACCCACCTAAGCAATAAAAAAAAAGAAATTGTTTGTTACAAAATGTTTGCCTGATGTAGGAATCGAACCTAAGATCTTCGGCGCAATAGTCAGAAGCACTAACTACTGCACTAGCGAGTCAGTCAAAATAAATAATGGTAATTTGTTTGTTAAACAACCAACTCATCTCAACGAAATTCGTTTTGTTTGAGAGCTCTTTCCACAACGCGATAAACAATTTCGCTAACTAACAAAACAGCGATTAAAACCTTCAAACGAATTCACAGTTTAAGAAACAGCTTTAATGAAGTTTGAACAACATCTTATGAACCTAAATAAAGTAGTTTCTGTGCAAAACTGTATTTAAAAAAAAAAAAACATTTTTTGTAATGGTCTTTGGTTCCCGCGAGTCGTGAATATAAATTATAATTATTTGAACGTTTATAATTTTGATTTTATTGTTTTCCTTTCAAATAGGTACTTCATGGTTATTATGATCACTAACGACCGAGGTATCATCGTATTTATTCGTCGATATTTTAATATTGTGCTAAGAATCACCTACTTAAATTATTATTATCTATGGTCACCTAATTTTCTTGAAAAACATTAGTGACATTTCGATTTATCATCGTTTCTTTGCACACAGAAAGATTTAACAGCTTCTGACAGTTTGTTTGACCTCCTCTTCGTAGCAAAAGAAGATTCCGTGTTAAAAATGCCGCCATACATTTTAATTATGAAGATATCACTGGAAGGATTTTAATCCAAACACAATAATTGAACTTGATTCAATAGAACGTTGCATTTCAAAGCTTAATGAACTTAATAAGTAAGGCCTCCTTTATACCGTCTGTGTAAACTTGCGACCGATATATTTATATTTCAATACCACTGTTCCTATCTGA
Organism: Bombyx mandarina; assembly: GCF_003987935.1. Next base: position 191,484 of record NW_021011529.1, on the reverse strand, counting down.
CTAAATATATTAAATAAATAAATATTTAATAACAATCACGCCACGTTAACTGGTCCTGTCCTAAGTTCGTAAAGAACTTGTGTTACAGGTACCAGATAACGGAAATAAATGTAAGATTTTTATTATACACGTACATATATTTAATATACATCCATAACCCTGGAAAAGACATTTATATTTATCATACAAATATCTTCCCTTGGCGGGATTCGAACCCGCGACCCCCTTGTGTAGTGACCATGTCACTTACCACTACACCAGACGGCCGTTAAATTTTATTAGGTACTAAAAAGGAAAAAAAAGAAATCGATTTACCAAAATCAATTCACAATTATGAAGTTACAGTCCGCGTATATGTAAATGACCTGATATAAAACAGGTTCTTAGAGATTGCGAATACTTAGGTAATAAATAAAAAGCATAAATGTGGAACACCATCAGGGTATAAGTATCTATCAGTAAGTAAATATTTACTTCTTATTTTTATGATTTTTTATTTTAAATATGCGTCCACATCAAATAAACTTAATCATCATCATCATCATCATCATCAGCCCCCAGTCGTCCACTGATGGACATAGGCCTCTCCCAATCCACACCACTGAGCCAGGTCTATGGCTCTCCTCATCCACTTCTTGCCGACCAACGTTCGGAGGTCATCGCACCACCATCGGTATGAGTAAGTTAACTATGCATTAGGGCTGGAGGAGGAGTTTGGTCTTACTCCGGCTCCTGTAGAAGACGGCATACCCCTGTAGAAGAAGATGGGGCGACCGAACGGGATTGAAGCGGCACGGTGCGCTACCAGCATTCCGGTGTGTCCCTGACGAGCAACTGGTTGGCGGTGTATCGTGCTTCTGATTCAACAGACTGGTTTTGGGTCAGCGGAGTAGTCCGTGCCACTCAGCTCTGAAATGAACACCCTTCCCGATCTTTCCCGAGCGCTATTCTTTTTTTTTTCTTTTTTTATTGCTTATATGGATGAACGAGCTCGCAGCCCACCTGGTGTTAAGTGGTTACTGGAGCCCATAGACATCTACAACGTAAATGCGCCACCCACCTTGAGATATAAGTTCTAAGGTACTATAACTCAGTATAGTTACAACGACTGCCCCACCCTCCAAACCGAAACGCATCACAGCAGAAATAGGCGGGGTGGTGGTACCTACCCATGCGGACTCACAAGAGGTCCTACCACCAGTATTCTCCAAATAAGGTTCGAAAATAGTCTTTAGCGGTGGGCAGCGGTTTAGCTGTGCCCTTCGAAAACAATAAAAAATAAATATTTGTTTTTAAATATTGTTCTAAGGATTGCGACTCTGCGACTTTAGTTTTAGAGAACACGGAAGTCGCAATTTTAATTTAAAGCCGTGTGCTAATCACCTTATGCGGCCGATCGTGATGGTGTGGGGTGAGGCAGGCCAGGTATCTCGCGGCTATTCCAATTATACGTCTTATGAAATAGTTGTCTCGTCGGGTGTCGCGGATGCCCGCAATATCGATGGGACGCGATAGATGATCGGAATTTTTGTTGTGATGTACACACAGTGTGGAGCGAAGCGGGTTATTATAACGTTGCGAAAAAAAATTATCGATTGCATTCGTGATATAGCGATAACACACACCCTACTTTCCAAGATCTTGCAATTTCAAAAGTTTCCTAAAATGTTCTTTACATCGCGTGCCCTGCGAAAAATATGGATGATAGAATAAAATAATGTACTACGACTTTGTAGAACACATTATTATTCAAAAAAGTGTCGCGACAGCATTTTTCTAACTATTATAGTTATTACGCAATAAGTGTTATTTTATTTAAAAAAATAAAACAACGTCGTTGAAATTTTTGTTAAAGAGCCGAGCTGAGCCGAAGCGGGCCGCTAGTTCACTATAAAGATATAAAATCGTGAAAAAATAATTACAAACCCCAATAGTAGTTCGCGTAATGGTTAGTTGTAACTATGCCTATTTTTTACGCAAAACAATCGTTCGTTCTTGTTTTAAATGATGAGATATCCGCTGTACTTATATTTCAAGTCTAATGGTGGTATTTACGTCATAATGTTTATGGATTCCGATAACTACTTAATACAAGGTAGGCCGCGAGCCCACTGATCAATTAAAACAATAAAAAAGCTATTCCGCTCCGTCTATTACACAACTAGCACCCTGAAAAGTCTTCTGCGTTCTCATCGCTCGAAGAATGAGCCGTATAGTCGATCGAGGTTTTAAATTCGGTTCAGGGATCTGTATAAGGACGAGACTCAGTTATTAGATTTTCTTTTTTTAATTTTAATATTGCTTTCATATTAATTTCAGTGTGGAATTCTTTTCAACTTTAATATCTATTGAGAAACGGATTTGCCGCCTTTTCTTCTTTGTTTATTCCACTATTCAGTTAAACCCTTGTCCTGGAATGGTAATACTGGCATTTACATCGTATATGAGCCATAAGTAACAGGACTTCGGTTCTGTCTTGATTCTGATTTTAACGTCCGCGTAATTACATCGATCAATACGAGTACACCAAATATCCTATAGGTACTGCGTACAGGTCATGACGGTTTTTCTTAAAAGGCTGCTTAAGATTTTAGTAAAAAAATATCAGGAATAATAATTGAAACTAGTCGAATTATAAGCACTGATTTAAATAAATTTAAAAGTTTTAATGTTTGTTTAAAATATTTACATAGAGCATACATTTACACAAAATACATAGACAAAACAATTGAGCATCGCAACGTTCGCCACCGGTGTAAAGTTCATACATACTACCTAGAGCCACTGCGGTCATCCACAGTGCGTTTCCAGCACAGTTTCCAGAGATCTTTTTTGCCACGTACCATCTGGCTTTGGAATGAACTCCCCTCCACGGTGTTTCCCGAGCACTATGACATGTCCATGCGGAGTCTTGCGGAGAGTACTTAATGGTAGGCAGTGGCGTGGCTCTGCCCCCCCCCCCCCCCATTTCTGATGTCCATGAGCGACGGTAACTACTCACCATCAGGTGGGCCGTACGCTCGTCTGCCTATACGGGCAATTAAAAAAAGAGTACCTATTTCTGCTTTGTTTGTTAATCGATTTTTTTTAATGTGTAACCCATTGACATTAGTTTTAACAATAAACCAATCAGAACTAAATTAACACAGAAAACAAATGACTAACTTGATTACAAAAAAATTATTTGAATCTTCATTTGTCATTGATTAATGATTACAGTATATTTTGTTACAAACTTTCGTAATGCCCGCCCTTATTTTGAATACAGGCTTACGACCTGAGAGATCAGTTGATTACAGCACGGACGTTCATATTTATATTATATCAATCACAGCTTAAATATTAAGCTTTAGGACACACCAAATTATAGTGAGATTTAGCGAAGACTTTCTCTTCTATGTGTTATCATATTTTATATATTTTTGAAGTCGTCGTGGCCTAAAGGATAAAGGCACCCGGTGCATTCGTATGTAGCGATGCTACGATATTCGAATCCCGCCGGCAAGTACCACTTTTTTCAATAAAATACGTACTTAACAAATGTTCACGATTGACTTCCACTGTGAAGGAATAGCATCGTGTAATAAAAATCAAATCTGCAAAATTATAATTTGCGTATTACTCGTGGTAGGACGTCCTGAGTCTGCACGGGTAGGTACCACCACCCCGCCTATTTCTGCCATGAAGCAGTAATGCGTTTCGGCTTGAAGGATGGGGTAGCCGTTGTACTGTAAAAACTGAGTGAGTGGCTTTTATTTACGTTGTAGATGTCTATGGACTCCGGTAACCACTTAACAGCAGGTGAGCCGTGAGCTCGTCCATCCATCAAAGCAATAAAAAAACCAACAGGCCTAGATCTTGGCTGGAATAGAGACAACAAATTTGTTGGAATAGCCAATCGGTTTTTGAACATTACCTACTCTTTCAATAGTCAAAAATATAAACATTGTAAGTCTAAAAAAAATAATATTATTTACTCTGAATGTCTTTATATACTGGTTATAAACATTATCTTCTTCTTCTTCCTATTCGTACACTCTTGACAGAGTGGTCGTGGTCATGCATCAGTCGGATCCTGCGATACCGATGCTCTCGCGATGCGACGCCATGTGGCACGATGTTTCGCAGAGTGAGAGCAATCATTTATATCTGGTCATGCAAAATCCTTATGCAGCTTCATAAGAGGAAAATATGGTGCGCTGAGCCCACATAATGTGGGATAAGGGCAAGAAGAAAAGGAAGAAGACAAAGTGTGTGGATATTATTAGTCACTGGAAGAGCTCTGTTATAAGCCTCAAAACCAAAATATTAACTGTTACGACCTGGTAACTAATCTATCCGCCAACTAAAACTAAATTGAAGCCAGTGCAGACGTAACGAAGTTAACCGACCCATTAAAATTAACATCTGCACCTGTTGATTACAACCACAACAACGCGCCGTCCTGTCGAGACGGGTTATTTCAGTATGGCGTCCTATTAATTTCATACTAATAACTCATACACCGTGTCCACATTTATGTGGCAAATAAGTTAGGAATATATTAAGTGTTGTAATGAAATGTATTTTGTACGTTATTTGTATTTTGAATAAAGAAGAATTTCTAATTATGATCAAAGAACACCATGTACAAACCAAAAAGCTAAAATACACAAAGAACACAGGCTGTGCTATGTTTAAAGCCAGGCTGCTTTCTATTTATTGCTATAAAATAAATGAAATTATTCCATGTTTATTTGTTTATCATTTCGTATTCAAAAATTATCAAATAAAATAGAAAAAAATTAAAGTTAGACCTATTATTATTTATTTTTTATTTAATGGCTTGAATTACAGATCATATTGACTGACCTCTATTTCACTGCATTCTTAACTATCACTTAACGTCTAATCAATCTTGACAAATTATATTCGCAAAAAAAAAAACATGTCTATTCTCTGAAGTTTTCGAATTAATCAATCAGTAATCAATCATACTTTTGGAAATAGTTTTCGTTTTTATTTTTACTTTAGAACAGATTTAAATCAGGTAAATATCGGGTTATGCCATTTAAGCTTTTAGTATTTCAACTACTTTCATATCTTCATACACGATTTTTCTCAATTTACCAAATAGTGGTATATACCTTGGGCTGTAAGCTCAATTCGTATCATGTTAATGACAATGACAACCTCCTACTAGAAAGCATGCTAATCGACATTGTGTATTCGTTGATCTTATTATTGGTTTGATAACAGTACAAGATGATATATTTTATTACATGAACACAACAAGAATAATCTAAATTGTAATACTAGGATCTCGTTACGTATTAACGTTATTCATAATATGCTTGGATAAAAGATTTCAAGCTCACAAATGGTCTCAAACTTGCGGGTTCTTACCGTGAATTTTATTTATGATCACGTGTAGACCGTTTTAAGATAGTAACTTTAAGCTTAAGCTATTAGCTTTAAGTAGACTTCTTTATGTTTATAGTGTAGGTATAGATTGACTAAAAAGGTTCATGGGAATAATTTTCTGAGTTAATTTTTTTAAAATTTGTTATGTGGATAGACGAGCTCACAGCCCACCTGGTGATAAGTAGTTACTGGATCCCATAGACATCTACAACGTAAATGCGCCACCCACCTTGAGATATAAGTTCTCAGGTCTCAGTATAGTTACAACGGCTACCCCACCCTTCAAACCGAAACGCATTACTGTTTCGCGGCAGAAATAGGCAGGGTGGTGGTACCTACCCGTGCGGACTCACAAGAGGTCCTACCACCAGTAAAATTATGATGATAATATTATTATGATAATTTTTGGCGCTAACTTTGAAATTACACCACTTGCTACGGTGGCGCCGCCCAATTTCGACGCTTTTTGACAGATAGTTTTTCATACACATACAGTATGCTCAAAACTTCTAGCTCAGTGCTTACTTTGGTCCAAAAGATGTCACATGAACTTGCATTCAGTCGAAATTTGTTAAGATTGCGGCTTAATTAAATAAAAAATAGTTAAAAAAAACTAACAAAATACACTTTTATAGAAAATCTAACTAAAAAATAGAAAATTAATTTGAATTAAAAATAGTGTAAGAAAAAATGATTTTATTATAAAAAAGCGTGGGGTGCTTTTCAGGATATTATCAAAATAACCCTTCTACTCATAACTATCTGTTCATAAAATATACCATGCACCCCACGCTTTTTTTATAATAAAATTATTTTTTAGTTGGATTTTCTATAAAAGCGTATTTTGTTAGTTTTTTTTAACTATTATTTATTTTTCATTTTTTAATTGAATTTAAATTTGTTCAATAATATTTTTTAATTTTTTTTTTAAATTTAGAATATCATTGATCTTTAATAAGGGTCGATTCGACCAAACAAGAGTAAATCTTATTCTTAGAATAACTCGTCAGTTAATCGAGAGTAAATCAATTTTACGTTTTACCATCTACAATTCTAAGAATAGTGGGCCTATTCGGGAATTGTTACTATACCGCCGTTTCGCACGGAATAACGGAGCTATTCCTAGAATAAAGTAATGGCGTCAGTCAGTCCAACATCTGATTTCTGTCATTTCATAAATATTTATTCTGTTTTAATTTCAAGTCAACGCAATGCACTAAATTATTATTAATAATCTGGCATTGTAAAATGCCACGTTTAAACGAAAAAAGATAAAACCACACGACAAAACTTGACAATTCCCTCAAATAAACAACAAATAAAAATAATACGTTTGACAGCTGGATATCTGTCACAACAGCTACTTTTTCACACTAAAATACGGCAAAATCGAGTTGAAGCAATGTATGCTTTTACACTATGCTGTTGTACAACAACATTTATTTGCCGGATTTTATTTTTGTTCACCATTCACTCTGCTATTCGCGTATTGTTATTCCTAGCGCAAGTATACATGGAAAAACGCCTATGGATTTACTCGAGATTAAAATCATGGAATAGGTTATTCCTCGTATAGTTACTCTAGTATAAATTTAAGTTTGGTCGAATCCACCCTTAGTATACTAAATTTCGAGTAAATCCGACGTTTTGAAGAGGGTCAAAGTCATGTTCAAAGATTCCGTTACATACTAACATACATAAGTCTGATATATTAAAAACGTATTAAAAACTGAGATTTTTTTCTTCTTTTCCAGCGATGGGTGGTGACGCGAAATGCACGTTCGGCACACGTATGGCCATCGACATACACATGCTTAACGAGATCATATACAGGGAAGTCAAACATTTCCGGAACTATAAAATTTACAGACCCAATTTCGGATGTTAGTTGTTTTTGTTTTATACATATTTATATTGACTTGGTCAGACTTAGAATGCTTAAAGGCAATGAATAATAGTTTAATTAATTCAGCAATCACCATATCCGTATTAATCACAAGGCATCAACTGCTAAACTTTTCTAAATCTGTATGTAGCTAGATAAAACGAATGCGTGCGTTTTACTGGTGGTAGGACCTTTTGTGAGTCCGCACGGGTAGGTTAGGCCCTGCCTATTTCTGCCGTGAAGCAGTAATGCGTTTCGGTTTGAAGGGTGAGGCAGCCGTCGTAACTATGCTGAGACCTTAGAACTTATGTCTCAAGGTTTGTGGCGCATTTACGTTGTAGTTGTCTATGGGCTCCAGTAACTTCTTAACACCAGGTGGGCTGTGAGCTCGTCCACTTATTTAAGCAATAAAAAAAAGTGTGCGAAAACATGTATATTACATTTTATATAAAATTACTTGAAGCGTAGTCTTTTAATATTCGTTACTTATTGTTCTTATAAATTTATCTCTACACGAAACTCGCACAGCTATCCCTGTTACTGGTAAATTCTACGCCGCTCATGATCAGCTAAAAGCCGAATCCGAAGAGCAAACGAAAAAAGTGGACGATTACCATCACAACGTCGCCCAGACCAGGGCAAAGGGACCTCAAAGCAAATATCCGTCGCCGGCCACTGAGAACCAAGAGTTAGATTTTCATTCGTTTGTTTTTTTTTTTCTTTCACAAGCCGTTTTTTCAAATGAATTCTGTTCCTAATATGTAATTTATTTGTTATCACGTCGCAATATTGAGACCAATCAGACTAATATAATGAATCCTACAGTTTTCGTGATCACAGATTCTTAGGATATGGTTCTTCGACATTTCAATACTGTATTATATACAAAGTATTAATTATCTAAAAAACAAAAACTAATTATTTTAGTTCAATTTTTTATCTTCCAACGCGCTTGAAGGAGGCACAGTCCCCAAGATACTGGCTACGTTGCCTCGTTGGACAGCCAGACTCACTCTCTGTGCAAAGTACCAGCCAGCCTTAGCATCATGTCTAACCTCCTTCAAGCGTTATCTAAAAAATATCTTTATCTTTCTTTTCAACATTTTTGTATCTGTTCGGAAAATCGTAAATAATGAAATCAAAATAAAGATTAAACCGTAAAAAGAAACTTAAATAAAATAACCATAAGAATAGTTTTCTGTCCACGACTCACTTGAAGCAGAGAATACCAACCATACGTATTCAACAAAGACGTTTTTAAACATTTTTTTAGTGTAATATAAAATAATTCTTTTCACTTGATTTGTTCCCACAATATTGGTTGTTCCCTTTTTTGGAGCTAATGGCTACTGGAGCCCTTAGGCGCCACAAAAGGTATGCCGATCTTTAAGACGTAAAAGACTGTCCAAAACCGAGTGGGCACTTACAATAAGCCGAACCACCAATAGTTTTGCAAATAATAATTTTCTCAGCCTTTATTTTTACTATATGATGTTTGGCTCCATCATGGTAATCATTCATGAACATGTGTGAAGTATTGGTTTGATTAGAAAAAAAAGCACCTGACGGTAGGATTTGAAAGCCGGCATTGTCGCATCGCTACAGCACTCATCGCTATACATTCGGTACAAAAAACACTCATAGGTTCCAAACGATCAGTGAGCACGAGATTAAAGACAATTCTGTGTGGAGGAAAATGAAAAAGCTGTATGAATCATATGACCTAACCTCTTCAGGTACGGCTGGTACACCACACCGCTCGTCAAAATGAACAGGAGCGATAAACGTTTCTACCAGCCGAAGAAGGAAAGCGAAAACACCAAAATCGAAATAGTTATCCTAATGTCTAATCCTAAGTCTAAAAAATCTAAATGACACTTCAATAAACACTCACACCTGCTTATAATTAAACTTGCTTTTATAATAAACGAAAAATCGACTTTATTTTCAACTTATTGTATCATTATGAAATTAGACGTTTGAGCCCATAGGCATCAACGACGTAAATACCACCAACCACTTTGAGACATGAGGTCTAAGTCTCTATTTTATAGTATAAAGCCTGCCCCGCTTCCCTTCAAAATGAAAGGCATTATTGCTTCGCAACTGGAATAAGTAGGGCCGTTGTACAAGGTTGCACTCGCAAGACTAGACTTCATTGGGCTGATCCAATGCTGAATTAATCGCTTTGTTATTCTTATCAAAACTGGTTCATTAATGTTGGCCTTGAATAATACTTATAATAGATAGCTCGGGTAAATTTAGACTTTGAAATCACACCTTTTTCTATTAGCTTACATAGCTTTGGTTATAAAAGCGCTAATAATTGCGTTCGAAAGTAATCGAATATAGGTTCACTTGATGTCTGGTCTTTGGTCACTAGATGCAGCCTACCGCTTAGGAATATTTTCACACTTCCTACCAAGAAGAACATATCGTGGTGCTTAGGAAACACTGTATATTCATAGAACACCGAAAATTAATTTCCAAAATGGATGATAGATACCTACCAAAAAAAGGTTTTTGGAAAAGAACTTTAGACGAACGCAGAAATTGAAAATGTTAGTGGTGTCCATACCGGGATATAAAATAGCCTCGACTATGGGAGCAACTTTTCTGTTCTATTTGGGGTATCGCATATGAGATTTCCGTGTCGTATCTCCGTGCGGCTTATCTTTTTTTTTTATTGCTTAGATAGATGGACGAGCTCACAGCCGACCTGGTGTTAAGTGGTTACTGGAGTCCATAGACATCTATAACGTAAATGCGCCACCCATCTTGAGATATAAGTTCTAAGGTCTCAAGTAAGTTACAACGGCTACCCCACCCTTCAAACCGAAACGCATTATTGCTTCACGGCAGAAATAGGCAGGGTGGTGGTACCCACCCGTGCGGACTCACAAGAGGTCCTACCAGTAATTACGCAAATTATAATTTTGCGGGTTTCATTTTTATTACACGATGTTATTCCTTCACCGTGGAAATCAATCGTGAACATTTGTTGAGTACGTATTTCATTAGAAAAATTGGTACCCGCCTGAGATTCGAACACCGGTGCATCGCTCAACACGAATGCACCGGATGTCTTATCTGTTAGGCCACGACGACTTATCTAGAATAACTCTTGAATCCTTGATCATGGTTCACTCCTTTCGCTAGAACCGAGCGAACATGAGATCTGTCCTAAACGAACTTAATTCCATCTACAGCCTGTATAAAGGAAAGCATACAACTCAAAATCTAACACCAATTATAAATTTTTATTCTTCGACATTTTTCGTGTTCGTAGCGCACTGGTTCCAAGTCCGTGGAACTTTTTGTTTGTAGTCGGATTTCTCTAAAGGCCTCAAGTGAGCGGCCGCGACACGATCACTGTAATAAAAATCATTAAAAAATATCTGTTGAAGCTCTGTCTTTAAAAGAAGAACTATAATTTCATGCAAATTAGCCTATGTGTGCTGCTGAAATCAAGGTATGCTCATTACATTTGTCCACACCAAAAATTCTTTGCAATCTCCTACGGTCTGAAAGAGTACGATCTTAAATATTAAGTGTAATAATAAGTTAGGTATATCAATTATGTAATAGCGTATTTGGTAGTAAATGTGTAATTATGTTAAATTTTCATGCAATGTTATATATACAGATTTTTTTCTCTCTGATGTTATGCAATGAACCGCTTTTTTTACCAATGTATGCAGTCGGTACTTGAAATTGTGTTAACATTTAGTGTGAAATCAATGTATTATATGTTACCTGTAATGTTCTGCGCTGATGTATAACATGTTGGTGCCAAACTAATAAAATAAAAAAAATGTATTATCTATGTTAAAGAGCGTGGCCGTACACACGTAGTGAATGAAGTCTTTGATCTACAGTTGGGCTGTTCAAACGACACACTTTTGCGAGCTAATTAGCTTTACTACGAAGTTTGAAGGGCCGCAGAAAAAAATTTACTCAAAAACAAAATATCCACTTTTCAGACAAGAATACTTTCAATAAAATAGCTTAAAAGATAGCTTCACTAAAGATAAAGATGAGTTATGAGAAGAATAAAGATGAATCATACCAAATATTGATTAATATATGTTTTGAAGAAAAATTCTATTATCCAAACTATTTATATCCAAAACTATTTTCTGATTCAAACATTCGTCGCGGGCCGCATGAAAACAAGCCGTCGTCTGGACAACCCTGATCTGCGGTAATCATTTATCACTAGGCGTCCCATCTCATCCACACATCCAGAGCAACAAAAAAATAATCGTAAAACCTTGCTTTTAAAACTTACGCAAATTCCTCATAGGTTTTGGCGGTGTGTATAGCGTCGCATTTCACGTCATTAACTTGCCAGTATTTTCTGTCGTCTTCCACGCAATTCCGGAGCTGATTCTCCATCGCTGCAATGTCTTCTTGGCTCAGGGGCTTGTTCATTGCAACTATCGATTGAAATTACGATTATTAAAAATACGTTTTCCGGAACCGGGCCGTCAAAGAATATTAGGATAAAAAGGACTTTTGTTTGACTCATACAACAAAAAACACAACTTTTGACAAAACAACTTTTAAACCTTACTTTCTTTATATTGATGATAAACCACTTTTGTTATATATTGCTTTTAAGCGTGTCAAATAAATGTTGTGAAAAGTTGAGATCAAAAATACAAGCGGTTGTCATGGTAACAGAATCTTGGTCATAGATAATACAATTTATCAACGTACCTACATAATATAAAATATGTTCACTTCATCATTGTTAACCTGCGGCATGGCGCGGCGGCAGCCCGGTAATGACTACCAGGGTCCAAGCATTACGTCTTAGAAGTTGAACTTGAGACGATTGAGTATTAAATCGAAATCCCATTTGGGTTATATAATGGATGTTACACGCATAAAACCGGCAGCGCCACAAAAAAAAATTGTGCACTCGCAATATTCCAAATAAGCATGAATTTGACGGAGAAGTAGACAAAATTCAAAAGATCCACTAAATACAGGATACTACTAATAGCAACTATTAATACTAATTACATAATACTAATTTACTGGTGGTAGGACCTCTTGTGAGTCCGTGCGGGTGGGTACCACCACCCTGCCTATTTCTGCCGTTAAGCACTAATGCGTTTCGGTTTGAAGGGTGGGGCAGCCGTTGTAACTTACTTGAGACCTTAGAACTTATATCTCAAGGTGGGTGGCGCGTTTACGTTGTGGATGTCTATGGGCTCCAGTAACTACTTAACACCAGGTGGGCTGTGAGCTCGTCCATCCATCTAAGCAATAAAACGAAGGCGCTGGATAAACATAATCGTAAACCGAAATTATGTGTTAGACATTACTTCATCACCAATCCACCAATCATTTCATTAAAGATCGCAACAGCTGTACACTATTTGCACGCAATAATACGCAAGTTGTAGGCATTTGGACACTACAATATCATTTGTGTACAATTTGGGCACTATGGCTGTTTTAATAGAACTAGAGATCCCGCAGTAGACGAAATTCGACTATAAATAATTGGAATTGTAAGTTTGTACACTATTATAATTGTATTTTATACTTCTATAATCACAAATTTCGCCAAGACTACACAAAAAAAAATAATAACAAAGACAAACCATATTCTATTCTCAATTTAACAACAGACGTCAAGAAAAAAAGTTTGACAATAAATAGTATGCATGCGTGTGTGCGTCAAATACATGGTATGTAGTGTGTGTGATGTTTTCTTTATTAATTTAATGTATCTTTTATGCATTATTTAAAAAAAATATTAGCATTGTGCACTTCTTCTCTATATTCTCTATAAGTGTGGAAAATTTCACACTCCTCCGTCCGCGCAATTTTCGTAAAAAGGGATACAAAGTTTTTGCTTCACGTATTAATATATAGATGCAGTGGCAACATTTTTGGTTATGCGAATGGTTTTCCCGATTTGTTTAGAGCAACTTTTCCACCAATAAACTCTGATCATGGCTGACCTAGAGGGCGGGGCAACGCAAAGTCGCTGTCGCCTTAAGCACATCCTATCGGATCCTCCTGATTCACTCGCGGTGCTTTTAGGCACGCAAAGCACCGGTCACCGTTCTCGTCGAACACATCGAATGCGATGTGCAAACTAGCTCACATACACAACGTAATTCGATCGTAAAACGATTCAGTAAAACGCTGCCTTCGTTTTAGCAATTAATTCCAAATTAAACCCTGTGAGCTCATCTACCAATCCACGCGTAGTTGGAATAGCCCTTAAGTTACCAAATGTAGGTATTCCTAACACTAACCTCACAAATGCATCGAAAAATGTATCCAAATAAGCTATGCAATCATGCGATACATAAACTATACAAATTGGAGCATAATAGGAGTATTAGTAAACAAGTACACGCACTCTAGTGCAAACAATAACTTGACGAGTCAAAACTAGTTGCTTCTGGGAGCAAAGCAAATCGGAAACTCGATTTTAAATATCGGAAACAATTATTGAATTTCACTGACATTTCAATATAATTAATTACCTAGTTGTTCGCTTATTTTTAGAATATACCGGTAATTAATTCCGGTCATTTACCTTTTCACCATAATTTACCTCCATTATCTATACGCAGTATATTTTTAATTTCAGGAAAAGGTCTCTGGACGCAATCGGCTTCCCCGCACTCCAATTCGATCTTGTTGCTTTCAGTAATTCAAGTCTTCCTTTGCCAATGCAAAAATTATCTAACCCACGAACGTCATATCTCATGTAAATAAATAGCCTTGCGTAAAAGAAATGAAAAAAAAAGTTCTTTAAAACATTATTTCCCTTTAAATTAGAAGCAAATTGATAGTTGGAAATTAAAAAAAACAGAATTGCAAAAGTTCTTCTCTTTGTCTTTGAGATTTAAGAAATGAACAATTTGATTGACTATGATGAATCGTATAATTATACACGTCATACATACATATGTACTTATATTTCAATCGATAGGTACAACCACCCGTAATTTGTTTCCTATAGTGGTGCTCGTCCACTTGATGGTTGTCTGGAAGAGATTGCTCTTAACAGTAACCGTCTACAATAAAGCATTCTCATTATTAACTCTCTCTCTCTCATTATTAAAGACATCTATCTGATTCAGTTAAAAAAATTTAAGCATCTTATCTTTTTTTTTATTGCTTAAATGGGTGGACGAGCTCACAGCCCACCGAGGTAAATTACCCAACGTAAATGCGCCACCGACCTTGAGATATAAGTTCTAAGGTCTCAGTACAGTTACAACGTCTGCCCAGCCCTTCAAACCGAAACGCATTACTGCTTCACGTTAGAAATAGGCAGGGTGGTGGTACCTAGCCATGCGGACTCACAAGAGGTCCTACCACCAGTGCACAGTATCAACAGAGTATTGTTTCAGCGAGAAATAATATTACTATTTTTAAAGTGAACCACATTTCGATGCCTCCAATGAACACTACTCTAACTCAAAATTTTGAAATTTTAGTTTTTCACGCAAATCGCTTCGCCATGTTAAAAGTATTACAATTAATCATTATTGATGGGGTTCGAAGCAAGAGTAAATCAGCTAGTTACACAAGCAAAAACCATAAAGATATCTGCAATAATAAAGATTTTATCAACTTTTTTCATTTAAACGCTCCTCCTGTAAATCTACGAATTTGGAGTTAGCGTAGTGTTCATTGGAGGCATCGTCTACTTCGATAAAGCGGCACGACACGAGAGCCCTCTCATCGTGGCCGCCGGTAACTACATTCCCGATCCTGCGGACAGAATAGAAAGCAGTCGACGTCGCCCAAAACACGTCATCTCGGATCCTCCCGATCCAATAACGGTGCTTCTAGGTACTTCAAGCACCGGTCACCGTTCTCGTCGAACCCGTCGCTTGCGCCGAAGGGCTCGACGAGTAAATTAACTCTCAGACACAGCCCACTGAGTTTCTCGCCGGATCTTCTCAGTGGGTCGCGTTTCCGATCCGGTGGTAGATTCTGCGAAGCACGACTCTTGCTAGGGTTCGTGTTAGCAACGTCATCAGGTTTGAGCCCCGTGAGCNTGGGTACCACCACCCTGCCTATTTCTGCCGTGAAGCAGTAATGCGTTTCGGTTTGAAGGGTGGGGCAGCCGTTGTAACTATACTGAGACCTTAGAACTTATATCTCAAGGTGGGTGGCGCATTTACGTTGTGGATGTCTATGGGCTCCAGTAACCACTTAACACCAGGTGGGCTGTGAGCTCGTCCACCCATCTAAGCAATAAAATATATATATATATTTTACGAAGGCGCTGGATAAACATAATCGTAAACCGAAATTATGTGATAGACATTACTTCATCACCAATCCACCAATCATTTCATTGAAGATCGCAACCGCTGTACACTATTTGCACGCAATAATACGCAAGTTGTAGGCATTTGGACACTACAATATCATTTGTGTGTAATTTGGGCACTATGGCTGTTTTAATAGAACTAGAAATCCCGCAGTAGACAAAATTCGACTATAAATAATTGGAATTGTAAGTTTGTACACTATTATGATTGTATTTTATACTTCTATAATCACAAATTTCGCCAAGACTACACTATAAAAAATATCAACAAAGACAAACCATATTTTATTCTCAATTTGACAACAGACGTCAAGAACAAAAGTTTGACAATAAATAGTAAACGTGCGTGGGTGCGTCAAATACATGGTATGTAGTGTGTGTGATGTTTTCTTTATTGATTTAATGTATCTTTTATGCATTATTTAAAAAAAAATTAGCATTGTGCACTTCTTCTCTGTATTCTCTATAAGTGTGGAAAATTTCATACTCCTCCGTCCGCGCAATTTTCGTAAAAAGGGATACAAAGTTTTTGTTCACGTATTAATAATATATAGATGCAGTGGCAACATTTTTGGTTGTGCGAATAGTTTTCCCGATTTTTTTAGAGCAACTTTTCCACCGATAACCACTTCTGATCATGGCTGACCTAGAGGGCGGGGCAACGCAAAGTCGCTGTCGCCTTAAGCACATCCTATCGGATCCTCCTGATCCACTCTCGGTGCTTTTAGGCACGCCAAGCACCGGTCACCGTTCACGTCAAGCACATCGAATGCGATGTACAAACTAGCTCACAGACACAACAGACTGTTTTTCTGGCCGGATCGTCAGATTCAGTAAAACGCTGCTCTCGTGTTAGCAATTAATTCCAAATTAAACCCTGTGAGCTCATCTACCAATCCGGGCGTAGTTGGAATAGCCCTTAAGTTACCAAATGTAGGTATTCCTAACACTAACCTAACAAATGCATCGAAAAATTTATCCAATTAAGCTATGCAATCATGCGATACGTAAGCTATACAAATTGGAGCATAATAGGACTATTATTAAACAAGTACACGCACTCTAGTGCAAACAATAACTTGACGACTCAAAAGTGGTCGCTTCTGGGAGCAAAGCAAATCTCGGAAACTCGATTTTAAATATCTGAAACAATTACTGAATTTCACTGACATTTCAATATAATTAGTTGTTCGCTTATTTTTAGAATATACCGGTAATTAATTCCGATCATTTACACCATAATTTACCTTCATTATCCATACGTAGTATATTTTTAATACAGGAAAAGGTCTCTGGACGCAATCGGCTTCCCTGCACTCCAATTACTGTCAGTAATTCAAGTCTTCATTTGCCAATGCAAAAATTACCTAACCCACGAACGTCATATCTCATGTAAATAAATATCCTTGCGTAAAATAAATGAAAAAAAAAAAGTTTTTTAAAACATCATTTCCCTTTAAATTAGAAATAAATTGATAGTTGGAAATTAAAAAAAAAACTGAATTGCAAAAGTTCTTCTCTTTGTCTTTGAGATTTAAGAAATGAACAATTCGATTTACTATCAATCGTATAATTACGCACGTCATACATACATAAATATGTACTTATATTTCAATCGATAGGTACAACCACCCGTAATTTGTTTCCTATAGTGATGCTTGTCCACTTGATGGTTGTGTTGCAAAAGATGTGACAATAAAACGCAGCAGCGTAACGACAAGTTCTTTTATTTGTGCGAGAATGCAGAAAGCAGGTAGAAATGGCTGGCACGGCTTGTTTTATTAACACTATCCCCCCTTCATTGGCTTTGGCTGGCGGCGGCGGCGGTGGCGGTGGCGGAAGGGGGCGTGTTAACATGGCTTGGCGGCTTGGCTGGCGGCAGGGCATGACAGCTGACGTCACGTCCGTTACAGTTGTCTGGAAGAGATCGCTCTTAACAGTAACTGTCTAATTATTAAAACATTCTCATTATTAACTCTCTCTCATTATTAAAGACATCTGATTCAATTAAATAAAATTTAAGCATCTTATCATTTTTTAATTGCTTAGATGGGTTGACGAGCTCACAGCCCACCTGGTGTTAAGTTACTGGAGCCCATAGACATCTACAACGTTAATGCGCCACCCACCTTGAGATATAAGCTCTAAGGTCTCAGTATAGTTACAACGGCTGCCCAGCCCTTCAAACCGAAACGCATTACTGTTTCACGGCAGGAATATTCAGGGTGGTGGCACCTAGCCGTGCGGACTCATAAGAGGTCCTACCACCAGTGCACAGTATTATTCCTGGTGGTAGGACCTCTTGTGAGTCCGCACGGGTAGGTACCACCGCCCCGCCTATTTCTGCCGTGAAGCAGTAATGCGTTTCGGTTCGAAGGGTGGGGTAGCCGTTGTAACTATACTGAGACCTTAGAACTTATATCTCGAGGTGTGTGGCGCATTTACGCTGTAGATGTCTATGGGCTCCAGTAACCACTTAACACCAGGTGGGCTGTGAGCTCGTCCACACATCTAAGCAATAAAAAAAAACACAGTATCTACAGAGTATTGTTTCAGCGAGAAATAATATTACTATTTTTAAAATGAACCACAAATGCTCTCGACTTGCAGCTCGTAAACACTGCTAACTTCAGGCAGTAGTTACCCAACAATCGAGCGATGAAAACAAAGCTATCTTGCTATAAACGTAAACGTGCCTAAACAATGAGCGAATGGATTTGAATAGTTGAATGCCGACAAGCAATATTATACGTAGTTATTATACTCCAACTTAGAATTTGATTACAATATGATGCTCGGTAAGTTCTGTTTTAGTTTTAGCGATTCCCAGCGATAAATCTTAATGAATAAATTTTGGGTGATTCAATTTTGTAAACGATTGAATATGCGTAGTGCTTTTTGATATTTTTTCAAAATAGATTTTAGCTTCAAAAGTTTTATATTTTAACATACTAAAAACAAGTTGATAAACAAATGTAGGTAAACACACAACGCAACGGTGTGCATTTTCCGCGTGGTATTGTAGATAAAAATCCGGAATACAAAATGAAACGAACAAATCATAGATAATACACATACATTAGTCATAGACAAGACTTATTAACTCCATGTAGACAAGTAGCTCAAGCACTCAACAAAAATATTTACGGGCGTTGGCCACTAGATGGCTTCGCTTCGATTAGTTTCTCATTGCTCCCGGCATGGCAGTAACATATTACCTATCCTTTATTTTATTTTTAATGAAGGATTTTGTAAATTTTCAGAAACCACAAATTGATAAAATTTAATCAATTTGTCTATAACAACAAAATACTTGTATGATTTATTATTTTTTTATTTTCTGCGTTTAGATAAACAATAATTATTATTAAGAGCCTTAACTTTAACAGCATGTAAGTTTAGGGGCAACCGCTAACAGATGTCGCTAATTTCCATACACAAAAAATGTTTGTCTTAAAGTATCGCAGCTTCAGCCCTGGGGCCAATCTAATTCATTAATTGATTTGCAGCGATATTTTTCATCACTTATATCGCCCGATGTCTCGGTTACGTGGCCTACGAAATGTTTGAAGGCTTCGAAGTAACAGAATCAGTTAAGACGAATACAACGAAATCGAATCTTTCAACAACCGGCAATGTATACTTTACAGAGAATGATAACATCGTTCTGTACGAGGTGAGTGGAAGTTAAAATCTTATGATCGTATGATAAGCATCCTTAATAATCTATTTAAATAAAAATGAATTGCTGTTCGTTAGTCTCGCTAAAACTCGAGAACGGCTGGACCGATTTGTCTAATTTTGGTCATGAATTATTTGTGGAAGTCCAGAGAAATAAATAAAATATCGGAATTAAATAAAAATAACAATTTTGTTTTTCCTTTGATGTGGGGGACAAATCGGACGGATTCCTTATTCAAAAATTTAGGTCTTTTATTTATCGATTGAGGCACTACGAAGTCTGCCGGGTCAGCTAGTATTATAATAAATGTTAAAAAATCTTCTTAACGATCATTGTTGCACTATATTCTATTACTAAACGTAAATATTTATTTTTTGTTACCTTATCTCAAATGACTTGCACACACAAGAGTTTGCACCATTTGGCTTTGTCGTACCGACTGATCTATTTAAACTAAGCGAAATTACATCTAGCCGTTTTAATTCACTATTTCTGTTAACGAGCTCGTGGCCTGCCGGCTAGTAAGTGAGTACCGGAGCCTATCATACATTGACACCCTCACCTCGAGACATCTCGTCGAACCCGTCGCTTGCGACGAAGGGCTCGACGAGTAAATTAACCCTCAGACACAGCCCACGAGTTTCTCGCCGGATTTTCATTCTGCAAAGCACGGCTCTTGCTAGGGTTCGTATTAGCAACGTCGTCAGGTTTGAGCCCCGTGAGCTCACCTACTAGTTAAGGTTACGCTGATATAGCCTCTCAAGGCTCTCAGCTTAGGTAGGAAAAAAACAAAAAAAAACTCGAGACATGATGGTTTAACGACTGCCCAAATGACAGCAGCGTGACGAAAATAAGCAGGACGATATATCAGATTAGTGCGTATTCAACAGAATATTCTACCATCAGCGAAATGGCGACAGTGCCGACGCTATGAAACCTAGGTCAAGTTTCAATTGAAATAACGCGTACCCAGTGCTATTTTCTTGTTAATTTAAAGAAAAACATTCCTCTGTCCTGGCTACGAAACGATATATAGATGCGATATGGATTTCAGAACATGACCGTAACACCGAAAAGGGTTTCGAAAATAAAACCTAAATGTCCTGAAAATGAGAAGCCGTCAAACATAGGACCGTACGAAGTACCCACTCAAAGGGACATCGTATTTTACATTAAAGATACACTAGTGAGGATGTACAACGAATACCATCAGAAGGCGTTGTTGCTGCTGAAAGACATTAAAGAGGTTAATTTATTACAATGTACCTATATTTTTACTGGTGGTAGGACCTCTTGTGAGTCCGCGCGGGTAGGTACCACCGCCCTGCTTATTTCTGCCGTGAAGCAGTGATGCGTTTCGGTTTGAAGGGTGGGGCAGCCGTTGTAACTATACTTGAGACCTTAGAACTTGTATCTTAAGGTGGGTGGCGCATTTACGTTGTAGATGTCTATGGGCTCCAGTAAACACTTAGCACCAGGAGGGCTGTAAGCTGTCCACCCATCTAAGCAATAAAAAAAAAAAAAAAAATATAAAAAAAAAATGTGAAAATTTTCATCGCCTTGTTGGTGTAATTAATAGTTATGCAGTACAGTAGGTACTAGTCGAGGAACCAATGTCTTTGTTTTTTTTTCTCCGACCAACGGTAGACTAAGGGATTATTCCACTACGTGCGGACAGGTAGGCAAGATTGTCAAAGATGAAGGTATTCTGCCTAAATTTTAATAATATCTCTGTTCTCGTCTCGTATATTTTTGGCATTAGTATATTGGACAGTGAATTGTACAATGGATATTAATTTCAATTGTGCATTTATTGTTCATGACCTATTATAGCTCTCGTGTAGCTATTATCCAATTATTTTTGAACTTTGTATAATACAGTTGTTTACAGTTTGTATGTACTTTGTTTACAGTTTGTATGGACTTTGTATGTACAGTTGGGTACAGTTAGGCAATTAAGGGATACTTCTTATCAAGGCACATCAAGTGGCGTCCGAGTATTTTTAAAAAGTAAATTTTGTTTCGTTCTTTTCAGCCAAATGACCACAGCTGGATATAACTTAGGATCTAATAAAATAGTAACACAACGCAACGTTCAAACCTAAACATGTGACTATAGTTAATTTGAAACGTGTAATTGGCCATAAATAATCCATCCTAACCGTACCTAAATTTAAGGCTATTTAACCTAAAATATGTGAAACAAATTTAAAATATTCAGGCTACAAAAGCTACAACCGAAATCGAACAGAAGTGCCACGTCAAACAACGAGAATCGTATCGAAACTGCGTAAAACGCGTCGGCAAAAAATGCGAAACGATCACGAAAACATTCGTCACTACAATAGAGAAGCAAAGGGAAGATGTGACGTCGTTCAATGAGGTTTTAATTCATATTTTTTTATTAATCTAGCTGGGCGACATGATGTCAGATGATTGACCTTATTACTGCGTGAATATTGCCCAATCCATTTATAGTTATTATAAATATAAAACTTTATTTGTTTTGTAAAATGATTATACCACTCTTCAAGCAGGAATACAAGTTTGCTTCGCGCCAAAAATATCCGATGCTAATCTCTACTCGTGCAGTCTCGCGATATGCCCTATCATTGTTACAGTATTAACCATATAACCATCCAAATATTAATATTGTTATATTTATAAACGACAAAATAAGATCAAAACTTTATATACAATTTAGTGATTTTGAATATTTTTTAACGTTTCTAAGCCACTGAAGCATTATTAGTGGATTTTGTATTATGTGTTTATATATGTGTCTTATAAGTAAATCGATCCTGCTATCTGTCGTATAAGAAGTGGCAGGCAATATACCGCTGTGTCTAGAGTGTAAATTATCTTCCATCAATCATGTGATTCAGTGATTTTAAAATTCAAATCATACTTCGATTTCAATGTCAATAAATCATACTTTTAGATGTCAAAACATATTGTCATGGATTTAAAAAAAAAAAAAGGCGCAATCTCGACAAAATCTGGTATCGATATCGACTGGTGGTAGGGCGTCTTGCTAGCCTGCACGGTTAGGTATAACCACCCTATCTATTCTTACCGTGAAGCCATAATGCCTTTCGGTTTGAAGGGTAGGGCAGCCGTTTTATTCTAAAACTGAAACTTACTCATATCTCAAGTTAGGTGGTGGCATTTACGTTGTTGATATCCATAGTCTCCGATAACTACTTAACACCAAATTAGCCATGAGCTCGTCCACCATATTAGCAATAAAAAGGGAGAAGAAATTAATTCAATATCATCACTAATGTTCCATTGAAATCAACAGGCTACCGTGTGCAATATTGCAGCGTTAAAAATGGATCCATTAAAATTAATCAAGATCATTGCGATGGAAGACGCATCATTGAGTTTCGCTCTGCCCGGTTTCTTAAGATTATTAAACGCATGTTCCAGATACTGTGATGAGTATGTTGATATTAAAAATGAATTAATGTTTCAAGAATTTAATGCAAGCATTGACAAAATTAGACTATGAGAGTAATGGTGGGCATCATCGATGTCATCTCAATCTGAGACCTGATGTCCAGGAACGTATATGTACCTACCTACTTATTTGTTTTAAATCTGATGTCAGAAACACACTAGCTGTTATTTAGGTTTTGTTAAAATTCTAATGATATGTCCGTCGTGTCCTATAGACACTTTTTGTTTTTGTGATATAAATATTACAGTCAAAGACTAATGATATAAAGTAGTAAATTGTAATTATAGGCTTTTAAAATTACTATAAAATACTTATATCACACTTTTCTTTCACTGTAGGTCTCCAAATACAACAGCACTTAAAAAGCCACTCCGACACATGACAGACCAAGACCTCGTCGTAAAGCATTTTCTAACCAAAAAGACATACATTCAACTCATAAAAGGGACAGAATAAATGACAAAAAAGAAGGACGCATTCTTAGCATTCATTACGAATGGACGTATCCAAAGCGATCGATCGAACTTCAAGAATTTCGCGTACCAGCAACTAGATGTCACCACTGTCAATGAACTTTTGACATGAACTTAATCGTAACTTGAATAACTTAACCAAAATACTCTAAGCTTTTTATGTGATGTGAATAACAACCGCCGTGAGAACTTACTCTCCTACTTGATGTATTTAAATACAATGTGTGCGAAACATTAGTGTTTGTTTTAAACAGTTTTAGCCATATCCTGGTTTTTGTTTAACGAAATGTTCAAAAATATGTTCAAAACGGTGAGTCTTGCTATTATATACGTTTATATCCCTTATGTACCATGATAAATTTATAATTCTGCGTGTTTAGGTCAGTATAGTTACTGATAACATCAAAAAGTTGGTTAAATTTGAAAAAGTTTAGCCCACTTTTCATACGTCAATTTTTGAAGTCACGTCCGAGAAATGTAAGCAGACACTAAGTGTTATCAGATCTTACAAATCTGTGCCTAAAGCATGTCCCGTTTATTTTTAACGCAAAAATGGGTATTATTCTGTTAAAAAACTCAATACCTGCCAGTTAACTAGTATTTTTAATTTAATTTATTTCATTTTACTGGCCATTTAAAAAATCTGAGTGCAATTGAGAATACATTAAAAAATGTTTAAATAGCCCAGTATTCCTTCCAGTATATCCTTCACAACAAAAAAATATTCAACGAAACTCAATAAAAATAATTTGCAACATACTAAGGAGTCTAAAATAATTCAGTTTACAGATTCTCATTTGTAAATATTGAGCCAATTTAAAAGAAATACCGATGAATGTGTTAAATTTATTGAAGTACACCCTTATGTATATGTTACGGATTAGGAAAAGGAATGGTCATTGTAATTTTAAAGTGATCGAAAACAAAAATTATCACCGTTATGTTAGCTAAATGAGAATAAAGAGTCATAAGTTCAACTGTTCAAGTAAAACTTAATAAACATAGCTTTTCTAGTTTTGCCTTGGTGAAAACCAGTAATGGAAAATTATAGTACTAACCAGTATATCCTATGTTGGGTACAAAGTATTCCATTTATGTATTAAGCATAAGTCAACACTAATTCTGTACCTTATTTAAAACTTCAGTGCCTACTAATTGAAATTCTGAAACAATTTCAAGGCTGTGTACATGACACATTTCAGCACAAAATATAATTGTCATTATGTGTATGTATGATAAGCTCTTTAATAGTTTTAGTAACTTTAACAACAATTTGATTGTTAAAAAAAAAACTATTTACTAGAATTCAGAATTTATTTCGAATAATAATACACATTCACGATTCATTACAAAAGTGGTAATAAAACTTTAACACATTTCATCATTTTATTACCTTTATTGTTTTATATATTAGCCATTTGCATTTCTAGAATTTCTTTTTAACGTCCCCAAATGGACAATATCATTTTCAGGAGCCTTCTGCAATTAGAAAATAGGAACGCTCGTGCAAATCATATTACCATAACCCTTTCCACTCTGACTCTTTGACTTGATTATTTTTTCAGATAAATTTTACTTTCAAGTACTTTAGCACACATTCCATTCGCCTAGGTTACTAACATTGAACCCTGTTTTTGAATACATTAATATAACATAAACATTTAGTTACATAGTATAGTCATAAGATAAAATCCCTGTCCCGGCAACTTTGTCTGCTTGTAATTAAAAGGCTTAGAAATACAGTTTTACATTAAAAATATTCTTATATAAACATAGAACATAATATTTTAGTATATTACATATTTTTATATCAAACAATCTAATAAAAGCATAGCATGTTCCAAAAAAACTAATACCCCAAAATATGTTTCTTAATTTAAAAATCTTGTATATTAGCAATTATCAATGGAGAAAAATAGCCAATGAATAAGGAGAAATACAATATTAGTAACATTTTATATTTGTGTAGCCTTCTTGTAAGCTATATAAGCACATGCTGTTGGAATCACTAACATGAAAGAACTACGTACAATTGGCTACGCATTAACCATCTGGTAGACAGATTGTATTTTACCGTGGGAATGACAGTATTGCTGTAAACAATATCCTATGTATTGTACCTCAGTAATCAGTTCTCATCATAACAAATTCCATCAAAATCCATTAAGCAGTTTTTGCATAATATGTGAACACACAAACAAAAAGTTTATGGATTAGTATTTTGTTTATATCTAGTTTACTAGTATGTAACATTCTAGTTTACCTATTAGTTATCAAAAAAGATTTGATCTATAGACACAGCTTTCCTATTTTTACTATATTAATAAATAGTAATATGTAATTGCACTCTATTACTTTTCGGTATCATGTCCGCATAACAGTTGTATACTAGTAAAAAACTAACACTTTCTGATTTTTTATGTTTATCATTGCCTATTATAGATTAAGTTTATACTAATGCATCATTGATTAAAAAAGTAACTAAAAAGATAAAATTCAATTTCATGATTTGAACACTATATTTAGATTAACCTGTATTCAGGCACTAACTTTGACAACAGAGTATTGGTTTAATGACTGGTGTGCATGAGTGTGATCAATGGTAAGAGATAAAATATGATAAGAATCAACGATTATTTATGTTTATTACCTAAATTACTATTANTAATGCATCTTTGATTAAAAAAGTAACTAAAAAGATAAAATTCAATTTCATGATTTGAACACTATATTTAGATTAACCTGTATTCAGGCACTAACTTTGACAACAGAGTATTGGTTTAATGACTGGTGTGCATGAGTGTGATCAATGGTAAGAGATAAAATATGATAAGAATCAACGATTATTTATGTTTATTACCTAAATTACTATTAATTAATCTGATATTGAAGTATTTATTAAAATATAAAACTATGTTCATACAAAATATAATGTAACTTCCCAGAAATTTGTTAAATCAGGGTATTAAAAATGTCACAATATTATAAGGTTATTACTATACTATATAAGTATTTATTAAATTTTACCACAAATAATAATTAGATGATTAAACATTATCAGTCTTCTATGAACTATAACTTTTAATATTTTAACTGAATACTAGGATTTTATTTAGATAATGAGATTTATTGAATACTATTTAAAAATAAGGATAGTTCAAGGCTATCAAAAATCTAGCAGTTTATACATGGGATAGCAGTAAGCTGTTTTCGATACATTAGAAATTATTTTTAAAATAATAAGAAATCCTAAATACAAATGTAAACTTAAAATGTAAATTTGCAATCATTTCTTGCTTTTCTTTTTTTTATGAGATTTCTTCTTTGTTTTCTTAGATTTCTTTTCCTTTCTTTTCTTTTTTATATCTTCTTCTGAACTGCTATCGGATGAATCTGATGATGAACTGCTATCACTACTGGAGGAGGAACTTGATGATCTGTCACAAGGAACGATTGAGCAATTTATTTATTTGCTAAAAAAAACCGAAATAGTACAGTATTTCAAACATAAATCTATTTCAGTTAGAAGTCTTAAGTTATCAATTATTTTGTAGTTATCAATACTTTGACTCCAAGTCTCAAGGTCCTAACTGATTAACATCAGCCCGAGCCAGCTGCGAGTTTATCAACTCAATTATCACAAGTCAAAAAGATCATACAATTATAATTATTGAGATGAAAGATTTTGAAAGATGAAATTCAAAATGGTTTATTGTTTTCATAGCTTAAACAGAAGAGAACGGAAAATATCTCAAATACCACAAGCTACTTTGTATTTTTGTTCTATTTCTCTAATCAATTCAAATAAAGAGGAATATTTTTCATATATCTTAATAGAAACCTCAACATTCAGTTAAATATTGATTGATATTGCAGAACAACATTATGTTGCTGTTTAAAAATAGCATTTAGCTTTGCAAGTCCATCTGCAAAGTCTAAAACCAAATAGCAGATGTATGGGGTGGTGAGAAATATCAATTGTTCCAAATTATGCTATTGGACACACAAAAAAACTATAAAGAATAAAAATAATCCAACATTCTTACGTAGATCTCTTTCTTTTCTTAGTACTTTTTTTCTGCTTAGCTTTCTTAAGTTTCTCCGCTAGTTTCTGTTTCAGTTCTGCTTCTCTTAGTGACTGAAGTGGTGTTGCATAATCATCACTGTCACTGCTTGTACTACTCACATCCAATACTATCTCTTTATTTGGATCTATCTGAAAATTAGATAATTTAACAAATCAAAGATAACTACTAAAGTCGTTAGTTGCACTGAACACAATCTCAACATGTGGGGCGCGTGCATCGGTATATACAGTGACAGTATGCAGCAGTGTAGAATGAGATCCTCGTATCGCAAACTTTGCTTTCATCTCAAAGCAAAATATTGCACGCTCTGTGGTTCGTATGTCAAAACACTTGTATATTAGAGCACTTAAGGAAGTCCTCTTTCTTTACATATATTGTAAATGTTATAGATAGGTTAATCCCATTTTTTTATTTAATCAAAGTTTTTCTACAGTTAAAATTGCCTGACTTATGTGGTTAAGGCCATCACCCATAGATCAACAATGCAAGAGACATACACAAATACAAGAAATACAAATACAAGTGCTCACTCACATAACATGCTCAAGCTGCAATTTATGTGACCTATATCTATGACTGTTAATAACCACAAGATTTTTTTTTGTAATTTTTCTTTATGGTCACCCTTGTAATTTGGCTATATAAATTACATTTTTATCCAAAAAAAGCACATAACCTTAAGCAAGATATATGTCTTTACTTCATTTTGGTATGAAAAACACCGTTTGTTTTAAATGCTATCTTCTTTATACTTCGCGAGTTACGTACTCACACGCTGATATTTATTGTAAGTTGTAAAATGAAAATGTTAAGCGTCATATTAAACCGAAATGAGTTGTTGTTTCAATTAGTTGTTCAAACTTGATTCGGCCACGAATATAGTGAGGTGGCTATTAGAAAAGGAAAATTAAATAAACAATAATGATATCGTAACTTACTTTAATAAAATTTCGACATTGAAATGTTAAATGTCCCGCATAACCACACTTCTTGCAAGCAGCCCTCGACGAATCTTTTCCAATTTTATTAACGATATCAGGATAATTTGACATTATCGAACAAGGTTTTATCTTATAAAACGCGTGAAAAATTTCACGAAGCAAACTTTCATCAGCCAACTTTACAAACAATTACTGACACTTGACACTTGACAGCGGTATCATTTTTTTAAACTTTATTATCTATTACCGCCTTGAACTAACGTCTATTGTCTCGTGAGCCTTAAAACAAGGTAAAACGTTTCGTTTAACGCAAACAATATTTTGAAAATACAAAGTAACAAAATTATACACAAAGATAGGTATTTAATGAACTGACTATAGTTATTAAATTTTAATATAAGGTTATAAGTTAAAAAAATAATGTATCTCAATTAGTTCTTTAATAAAAGCGTTTGCGTTTAATTTAGTGACGAATACTAAAGATATTTTGTAACTCCTTTCAGTAATGAAAAGGCGAAAATTTATTCTATGCCGCTACAAAAACTAACGAGAAATGTACCGAAATGGCTGAGTTCCTGCCTCTGTGTGATGTCCTCTTCAATGTTATCTCCCTTGCGGGATATTTCTGCGATGTTGTATTCGACGTTGTAATGGGTTACGCATTGCTTGAACGAGGATACAAGGGCACCTTCGCGGCTGCCATATCAATAGTCATCACCTCACTTTTAATATCACAGGTTTGTTTCAAACTATATATATATATATATATATATATATCGACGCTTGAAAGGCAAACATGACTAAGCGACAATGCGTGAACTTTACAGTAGACTAATTTAAAGTTGAAATACCTGAAAACAAAATTTATTTTAACGAATTTAGCTGTAGTAGAATCTAGCTAGTAGCTGTAGGATTGAAATGATTTTAATAGACCTAGAAATAATTTTTTTTTGCGCATCGAATATGGTTATTGCCTATCATTTATGTACAAAGCAGTTATTGTCGCTTAGTCACGTTTGCCTTTCAAGCGTCGATATATAGATATATATATATATATAATAAAAATACATTCTTAAAGTATTTGAAAACATCTCAATCAAATGATTAATAATGCAAAAACTACGTTTTCCCTCACATATTTCAGGGGTTGGTAGACACACAATAGACATGGTATTAGCCATTTAGAAATCTGACGCACGCTGTCAATAGGGTTTTGTATAACGGCTACTGTATTTTTCAAACTGGACGGCATTATAATTGGTAGATACAAAAAATTGGCAAATATGTAATGATAATATAGAAAAATTTCAAATTTCCTACACTTTCATGCTAAAACTTAACCATAAAAATTATCCTTCCTCAAAAACAGTGTAAAATTTTTTCTTGAACATTTGATTAGGTTCTCTCTCTTCGTTGGTACCTGCATGTTTGGTGGGCAAGTGAAGGTAGGAAAGACCGACCTCCTTGGCTTCCCATCCTATTGCATTGCTTGCAACTGGGTGTCCTATGGAGATATGCTCGCCTGCTAGTGCCAGTCGAACTCAGAAGGGTCAAACATCAGGTCAGGGATTTGTGTGAGTAAAATTTTTGTAACTATAATTTGTACTTAAAAATATAATAAATATTTGAAACAAGGTCAATCAAGGGTCAATTGAAGGTTCCTAATTCGATATCTCTTTATTCGATTTTCCTAAGTCTATCATAATATGTATTTTTTTTAATTTAAGTAGAGCGTATCTGGCACGACCAGCGCATTAGACTTCATTAGTTATTTTACTATCTGATTACTGTTTTCTGATATGAAGGTATGCTGCGGCTAGTCCACGCCTTTTGCGAGGCGGCCCCTATGCTATTGCTCCAACTTCACATCCTGTTCAAAGACACTGCCTACCAGGATCTTCAGGAGACCGCCAACGAGCTAGGAATAACTCCAGAACCTAGCATAGATGAACCTGCAGGTAAGAGGTCACCAAAGTTTGCTTTAATGTTATTAACTTTTGCCATTTAATATATTAAAAACTAGCTGACCCGGCAGACTTCGTAGTGCCTCAATCGATAAATAAAAGACCTAAACTTTTGTATAAAATAAACTTAAAACAAAACAAAGAAAACCGTCCAACGGGGAACACATCAATTTTGTTTTTAATTGTTATTTTTATTTAATTCCAAGCATTTTCATATTTATCTACCTTTTAAACCTTCCCTGGGCTTCCACAAATAATTCAAGACCAAAATTAGCCAAATCGTTCCAGCCGTTCTCGAGTTTTAGCGAGACTAACGAATTCATTTTTATATATATAAATAATAATATATACATAGATTTATTAGATGTAATACATATATTGCCCATTAAATAAATTGCTCCTTTTCAGCAAACAAGGCATTCGCAGAATTAAA
This sequence comes from Bombyx mandarina, assembly GCF_003987935.1. The sequence goes on along the minus strand of NW_021011529.1, from coordinate 160,829 downwards.
CGTGATATCAGCATCGTTGTCATTGTTCTCCGTGTGCTGGGCTTTAGCTAGCTTCAGTAAAAATGTGCGCCTGCAAAATGTACACCGACTCGTATTGACATGGCTCGGAGTTATATTTCAGGTTAGTTACATAGATACATTACAAATGCAACGGCTATTTTAAGCTGTATGGAGTATAAACCCTTTGCTTATTCGTACTAGAAAAAATATATTATAAAACTAAAAAATACAAAAAAGCTACTTATTAATTACATACCAATGATGCTGCAATAAAATACTAGAACGTCTAGACTATTTTTTTATTTGCTTGTCCTCATCTTCGTTTTTCGTTATATTGTTTTAATTGACACTTATGTCATTAGATTATTTTTTTACCGAATATTCAAATAATGTCACTCCCACAAAAAATTCGGAATACATTACCTTTCATCCTCAGTTAATTATATAGCTTATTGATTAGTTTTTCAGATAATATATTAACAAAAATAAACGTTTATTAATAACAAAACTAAAACTCATTTCATTTTCAGTTCCTATGGCGTTTGGGAACGGTATCGGCACGAATTTGCGCGCTAACAGTCTACGCTCTAGTCTATGAATATTGGGTATTCTTAGTTATAGGTGAGTATTATTATTAATGACTAGCTGACCCGGCAGACTTCGTAGTGCCTCAAACGATAAATAAAATACCTAAACTTTTGTATAAAATAAACTTAAAATAAAACAAAAAAATCCGTCCGACGGGGGCCACATCAAAGCGAAAACAAAATTGTTATTTTTATTTAATTCCGAGCATTTTCTTAATTATCTACCTTTTAAACCTTCCCTGGACTTCCACAAATAATTCAAGACCAAAATTAGCCAAATCGATCTAGACGTTTTCGAGTTTTAGCGAGACTAACGAACAGATTGAAAAAAAAATTGTTTGTCTGTAGAATCGGTTTACGGACGATATTTTTATGTGTTAACCTCAGTAGCAGAACTATTTGAACGTCTAGCTCTGACGTCACGCGAGAAGAGAACTAAATGTGTCACAAGCCAACGCCGAACGTGCCTCTCTATCGTTTGTTCCGCGCTCTCGCTTGCACGCTCAGGTTCAGGCGGAACATGACACTTTTTCGTTCATGCAGCCGGTGTTCACGTAAATAATATATTTTTTTAATATGGATATATTATCTATATACATAATAATATATAATTTATAACTATTTACACACGGTCAAACCAAGTTTTCCTTATATTACGCAACCGGAGACTGTTATACATATACAGGGTGTTATAAAACTACCCCGTTTTATAAATGATTATTATTTATTTTTTATAAATTCGGCCCGGCGCGGCAATCAGCGTTAGTAACAGCTGCGCTATCGAGTCAGTCAATATTTTTATAGTTCAATGCTCGCGTCCGATGAAGGGCTCGGTAAATTAACCCACAGACACAGCCCACTGAGTTTCTCGCCGGATCTTCTCAGTGGGCCGCGTTTCCGATCCGATGGTGGATTCTGCAAAGTACTGCTCTTACTAGGGTTAGTGTTAGTAACGTCGTCAGGTTTGAACTCCGTGAGCTCACCTACTTGTTAGGCTATCAGCTTAGGTAGGAAAAAAAAGTTCAATTACCTAAAATGTATCTACTGTTTATTGTATTTTTTTAATTACACTTTCTTAATCTATTTTCACGTCTCAAGCTTTACAATGCCTTTCATTTACATAGGTCTCCATTGGCTATCGATGTTTCTGTGGTTGATATCGCCAAAGAACGTGTTCCACGGTGAGAGGATAAGCCGACCGAGGAAGGCCTGTCTCTCGGCCCTCATAGCGTTCCTCTACGTCTTCGCTTACGTTAATCTGCATGAGCACAACCATAGACAAAAAATGGTGAGTAATTTTTTTATTTAATTAATTTTGACCTGTCATAAAAGAGATCCCATTCACAGCAATTACAATATTTTGCGTATTAAATAAAATTTAAACAAAACTGTAAAAAAAACAAAAAGGACAAATTAACTTAATGTCATCTTATTTCAAAAGTGTTTTCTATCATAATTAAAACGACTTTCACGGCTTTGTCTTCTCTCGTTTAATATTTTNAGTAATTTTTTTATTTAATTAATTTTGACCTGTCATAAAAGAGATCCCATTCACAGCAATTACAATATTTTGCGTATTAAATAAAATTTAAACAAAACTGTAAAAAAAACAAAAAGGACAAATTAACTTAATGTCATCTTATTTCAAAAGTGTTTTCTATCATAATTAAAACGACTTTCACGGCTTTGTCTTCTCTCGTTTAATATTTTTTTATTTTTTTATTTGCAACGCTTGAAATACATAAGTTTTCGCGGTCAGGGAGGACTAGGGTATTTATTGTAACTACCCTCGAAATATTCTACAATTTTTTTTATTGAAGTGTATATTTCTTTGCGCGCAGAAAGAATTAAGTCTATCAGTTTCCTATTTCCTAGACCTCCACATTCATAGTTAATATTCTCTTACCAACCTCATTTTCATTTCTTCTCATCACATGTCCATACCATCCCAAACGCGCACTTCTCAGCTTCTCTTCTCTCCATACCATCTTAATTATCATGTTTATTTATTACTCAGATTTAACGCACGCAGAATATTTTGATTGTAGTTTTTTTTTTCTCTTTTTTTCGGTAAAGGTGAACATGGCCTCATCGCTAAATACGAGTACACAAATTCTATTATTTTATAGACGTGTCTGTACAGGTGACGTTCTACAGTGTGATGTGCATAGAGAATACACTGCTGGTGGTGTCGTGGTGGTGGTCAGGGAGAGGCGCGGGCTCTCTGGTGGCGGGAGCCGCGGGATCCTTCATCGCTGGGATCGGATTCATGCTCCTCTACTATAGGTATGCTTTTTTTTTTATTATTGCTTACATGGGTGGACGAGCTCACAGCCCACCTGATGTTAAGTGGTTACTAGAGTCCATAGACATCCACATCGTAAATACGCCACCCACCTTGAGATATAAGTTCTAAGGTCTCAAGTATAGTTACAACGGCTGCTCCACCCTTCAAACCGAAACGCATTACTGCTTCACGGCAGAAACAGGCAGGGTGGTGGTACCCACCCGCGCGGACTCACAAGAGGTCCTACCAACAGTAGTAACATGCATTAAATATTTATCTATCCATTGCTAATAATAATTGGTAAAGTGAATGGAAGACTATGAAGAGGTCGGAGTGTCAGACGTGGTTCTATTTGAGGGGACTGGGCTCTGGAGGTTAGGGGCTATTTTAAAACACTGACTTCATGGTTAATATATATTACAAACCCTACACTATTACATATTTACAATATTTTTATTTTTATATAACCCTAGGATGTTTCACTGGACAGTCTTTAGATGAGAAGTATATTGTCAATTGTCATAACAGAAGACAAATAACTGTTATAACATTTAAATAAACATTCCGATAAACGAAAACTGTCACTTCACATGCGTCAAGTGTTGTCTGCCATTACTTACACATTCAAACCCCAACACGGAGCCAGAAAAGATGGAGTGATCAAGTCTGTCTGAGCACCTGCGCGAGACTGAGCGACGCACTTCGCTGTGCCACTGACCGACAAAAGTGCCTTTTTTTTTTCTACCTAAGCTTATGGTCTAGAGAGCCCATTTCAGCGTCACCGGACTAGTAGGTGAGCTCGCGGGACTCAAGCCTGACGGTGTTGGTAACGCTGGCCCTAACAAGAGCCCAATTTTATAAACGAATAAAAAAAATGTTCAAACTGTAAAACATATTTCCTTAATTTTTTTTTTAGTTAAGCCACTTACTTCAATTGTAAGGGTGCGTTATCATTAATGTCGCATTTCACGGAACCGCCATGTAAAGCGTACAAAAGTTGGATAATAAATAAATAATGATGTACTTCAATTAGTCCAAGTTAGTTCAAGTCCTGGAACTAGCTCAGGGGGGGTCATGACCCCCATGACCCCCCCCTGGATCCGCCGTTGCTTCGTGGCTCTTTGTACCCTCAGCTTCCATTTGCAAATGTATAAATTAATGTGTCTTGGGTCCAGGTATTTCCACGTGAGGAGGCTGGGGTACATGCTGGGTGAGAACCAGCAAGGCACAAACAGCACTAACGCATCGACGCAAAGCAAAAACGGTATTAGTTACACTCAAGTTATTTTTTAGAAAATAAGTGTCGACACGTAGGTACCACCACTATGCCTATTTCTGCCGTGAAGCAGTAATGCGTTTCGATTGGGCGGGGACAGCCGTTGTACTGTTAAAACCGACACTTTAGAACTCATATCTCAAGGTGAGTGGCGGCATTTACATTATAGGTGTCTATGGGTTCCGGTAACCACTTAAAACCAGGTGGGCCGTGGGCTCGACCACCCATCTAAGCACTAAAAAACAAGTGTCCTTACAGCATATACACGCGTTACGGCTTATCCACATTTTCCTTTATTTATCTATCAAAATGTTTTGTTACGACGCCGCAATGTACAAGCCATTACAACGCAGTGGTTATTAAAACTAATTTTAATAATAATAAATATTAATAGCTGGGAACAAATTACGCACGGTCATCCGGTCCCTAATATAGAATTCCCTGTTTTATGGATACCAGACTGACAAACATAATTATATACAGTTAAATATATACATATCGACGTTTGAAAGGCAAAAGTAACTAAGCGACAATAACTGCTTTGTACATAAATGATAGGCAATAACCATATTCGATGCGCAAAAAATATATATTTCTAGGTCTATTAAAATAATTTCAATCCTACAGCTACTAGCCAGATTCTGCTACAGCTGGATTCGTTAAAATAAATTTTGTTTTCAGGTATTTCAACTTTAAATTAGTCTACTGTAAAGTTCACGCATTGTCGCTTAGTCACTTTTGCCTTTCAAGCGTCGATATATAGATAATGAATACCCTGACAAAGATCAAACAAACAAGCAATAATATCAATCATACAATGTTTGCTCGATGTGGGAATCGAACCCACGACCCTCGCCGCAACATTCATGTCTGCTAATTACTACATACACCACCGAGTCACTCAAACATTTTAATCTCGCTTTTTTTTTATTGTCCGTCCATGTCCACCGAGACAGAAAGAGGCGCACTATCTCTGTCGCACACTACTTATTACCTTTTTCAGTCGTTGTTCGAATGCGGTAATGTAAAGTTGTACTATTGAAATGTCTTGCGAGACAGAGACAACACGCTACGAAGACGAAATTAGCCGATTGTCTCTTTCCAAAAACCGATGTGCAGTATTTATCGTCGGGTACTGTAACGTAAACGAAGCGTTCGAAATAATTTATTGATAATAAAAAACGCAAGATAATAAATTGTAAAATTAGTTTTAATTACACTGTAAAGTGCTTTTAAAGGTCAGTTTCACTAAAACAATTCTTTGTTTTTGTTTCATTACTTGTCAGGTAAACCGTCCAGTCCCGGAGACAATGTGGCGATACCAGGTGTTTTTAACTGCCGTTTTACCAACCCAGTTAATAATAGGTAAGTAAATTTGCCTAGATTAAAACAATTTTTGCAAATTTAACAAGTTTTTTCTTATTGCTTAGATGGGTGAATGAGCTCAAAGCTCACCTAGTGTGAAGTGGTTACTGGAGCCCATAGACATCTACAACGTAAATGCGCCACCCATATTGCGATATAAGTTCTAAGGTCTCAGTATAGTTACAATCACATTAGTTCATATCAAATAAATTGATTACGCAATGGAAATTTGACGGTATTAAGTGAACCCGTCAATGTAATGTAAAATTATTGATTCGTTAATTAATAATTTGTTATAATGTAATTAATACAATAGAACTTCATCGGCACTATAAATAATAACATTTTCTGTTATGTCCGGCGACTGTGAATATGATTAAAAGATTTTTTTTTTAGGTTTTAATTTTAAATTCAAAAAAACATATATTAACACATGTTTTAAATTTTAATTTAATTTTTGTTCCTTTCATGACAAAAACTATACAATATTCGAAGTATCTTTTCAACATATTGATTGATAAGGACAAATTTAAAATAGTGGAGATACAACCTTTTCTTTCTGATATCTTTGAATGTTTGTTGGGTTCCGTCGCCGAAGACGACTATAATGGCGCGTGTTGGTTTAGTGCAGCAAACGGCCGTAAGAAGAAGAAGCCGACGTCGTTCGTGCCTCCCCCCGCGCACCCCCCCGCGGCTCACCCCGCGCCCCTCCCCGCGCACTCCTCTGCCGCCTTCTGGAGACGCCCGCTGGCCGGCGCACATCCACATCACGTCAGTACACCACAGTTTCTTCTTCTTTATTTTTTAGCTCCGGCACGGTTTGTGCATTAGCCAGCGTCAAGTAATATTATGGTTCTATTGTCAAACACTATTATAATTCGATAATATAATCACAGTGTTCGCCAAAGCTGCACTATAGATAAATAATATTAAAAACAAACAATATTAATGATTAATTACATACAAATCCACCCAAAAAAAATACTCTACCAACACATTCAGCAGCAGATCGGAATGTTTTAGTACAGACATCGTAATCTTCATCATACGTAAGCATCATCATCATGCTCCTCCACCGCCATTGCTACAATGTCCTGTTTATTTCTACCGCGAATAACCGGCGGGGTCCTTATTCATATTTAGATCGATAAATAAAAACAAATTGACAAACAAAAATCGACACATGTAATCGATACATGTAAATAATTTTTTTGATATAGTAACACAGTATAACGTGCTTTCCTAACAGGGAGGCTCGTCGGAGAACGAGGGATCAAGCGTCGGATCCCGCGTCAACATACAGCAAAAGTTACAGGAGAAGAAACAAAAGCAGCTCGCCGAACTGCGCGTCATAGAGGAGGAGATCAAACAGGGCAAGCTCGCCAAGACGACGCCCGTCGCCGCCGAGGAGATCTACAGCAGCCTCCAGAGGCAACCGATACCGAGGGCGAAGACGCACGCCGAGCCCCCGCCCTGGCCCTCCATAGAACTCACGCACTCCTACCAGAACTACCCGGTGCTGCCTCACAACTGCGGCCTCTACCCTGCCTACACGGATAAACAAGACTTCGGCGCACAGAACAATGAGGACGCGAACGATCTAAAGATGAGGAGGATACAGAATCGATACGAAAACAGAACGTTCTATGAGAGTCCGGCCGGTGCCAGGAGCGAGGGCAGACCGCCGCTGCGTTCACCGAACTATATCGACAACAGGACCTACGACAGCAACTGCGCCAGTCCCAGGACCCTCAATAGTCCCGGGAACTACATAGCCGACGTCGCCAGTACTAACTACGACGCCATAGACAAAACTCGAAACGGCCTGTACAGCGAGGAGCATAGACAATTAGGAGAATATTCCGGTTACTGCGAAAACAATCAGTACAAGTACGAAGGGAAGGACGAGTACGCGTCCGCCTTGCATAACGCTTTATCGAACGTCCAGACCATAGATAATATGCGGAGTTATAACGAGAGCGGTGCGCAGTATGGCCAGAACTGTGAAAGGTTCGTGTATTCAGGGTTGCCCGGAAAGAAAATGGAACAGATCAGGAAAATGCAGAGGTGCAGGACTCCTGAGATATTGTTGGCGCCCCATTATTTGGAGGGCTGCAATAGACAAGTGTGCTGTCAATGGGGACCCCCGTATGGGTAAGTTTTGTACTTAAAAAATATTTATATTCCCTTCCGTTTAACAAACTACTTTTTAAATTAATATGTTATCTGTGGCCAATTGCAAAATAGTATTATGTAGATTAACCCTTTGATTGCTATGTAGGTCACGGGTGCTCTATGCGGCGCCCTGAAGTAATCATGTCGATTTCTGTTACTAAAGCGCTGGAATATCTAGTAGATCTGGGAAAGACGAATCCGAATCAAATCACCGGTGACCTACATGGCACTCAAAGGATTAAAACCTATTTCGTCATCAAAGGAAGTGAGGCTTTTCGAGAACTTATTTTTTTTAGTAACAGAAAGAGGACGCCCCTCTGGACTTTTCGAAAACTTTTTTTTTTTTTTTGTTGTAACAGGAAGAAAGAGGACGGCGCTCCGGCCAGTAGCGGGGAGGAGTCCAGTCCCGACGGACAGAACCGGGAGACGCCGCGGCCGCCCAGCGACATCGACAGCCAGGTTCTCGCAACTTGTCTCTGTTCACGTCAAATCTTACAAGCTGCATTATTATAGCGTTTGTCCTTGAAATTTAACGGAGACCATTAGCTATAAAAGTAGTACGGAGCAGTTTGCTTAGTGCGAGTTTTTTAACTTCTCGATCTCGTAAAAGTTAACTCAAATTTGTATGGAGTTGGAACGTTTGCCTACGTTTGCCGCTAGGGGCGCTGTTCCGTACAGGTCTCACCGGCTATCTATAACCCATTTTTAACATGAGATCGCGATCCCAAACAGCTGCCCCGGGACTGCAGTCAGATAGATTTTTTTATCGGATTTTATGACCTGGTAACTAAGACCTTTAGGTCAAGTCTTATTTTAATTTATATTCTTATTTTTCAGTCAGCCAAAACACAAAACGGTACAGAGTGTTATTTCCTGGTTTTTTTTAACATTCTCACATGGTTTTAGATATCTTTACCACGATCGTATACCTTGCCGAGGGAGTTCCGTTACTGGCGCAGAAGGCCCCGCCTCAGGGACGCGCACGTGCCCAGCAACAACAGCAGTGACGGTGAGCACCTGCACGCTTCTATCGCGTTACATTATCGACAAAAAAAAACTTCATAATATCTAACTTTTGTTTCATTCGTATATATAGATTGTTATATAGTTTAGTTATCTGTGACATAAACAACAAAAAAAAAACTTAGTTTTGTTGTTGTTTAATCTGCTTACTTTTACATGCATAATTATTATTTTTATTATAGGTATTAACATAATCGGTATGTAGTTGTAATCTCGTAATGCTGCTTTGAAAGTTAAATATGATCTACTCATTTAAAATCGAAATTCACACATGTGTAATGCCATTACGAATAACAGATGGCGCGTGTGTACGTACAGTCATGAAATCGCTTCAGATCAATTAGTTAATATAGTTCGTTCTAATATTTAATAGTTATAAAAAAATAAAAATGTTCCTATAGATTAAGAAAAGTTACATAAAATTTGATAAATTTAAATCATTAAATAATCTTATCTTTCAAACGTTAAACTGTTAGTTGAACTGGTAATACGTCCTCTTGTGAGTCCGCACGGGTAGGTACCACTACTCTGCCTATTTCTGCCGTGAAGCAGTAATGCGTTTCGGCTTGAAGGGTGGGGCAGCTGTTGTAGCTATACTGATACCTTAGAACTTATATCTCAAGGTGGGTGGCGCATTTATGTTGTAGATGTCTATGGGCTCCAGTAACCACTTAACACCAGGTGGGCTGTGAGCTCGTCCACCCATCTATGCAATAAATATGTATTCTATTATCATCGGTCGTTTATACGTGTGCTAACATTCAAGTTAATCCCGAAGATCACGTGGTTACACACAAAAAGATACAGGTCCAGCTAAAAGAAGGCGTTTTTAAAAATAATTTGTTCCTTTAGGAGACGTGGACAGCGCAGATAACGACAGCGATCGTCGTTCGAATTGTTCGGCGACTTCACAGATCCAAAGTCCAACTTACGGTGAGGCGTACCAGTACCAACCCCGCCCGGACCTGTACGGGGCATGTCCGCCCCGTACCAGACGGACGCACGGATACAGGAAACAAGTGCCTAAACCAGAGACAAAGTTATAGTTGACACTTCTAGTATATATCACAATCAGTCATTGTTTAAAAAAATAAGCTTAATATAGTCTTTATTACCTTGTCCACAAACTGTTAGATACATTTAAAAAAAAAAAGGTTATTTTCTTGTATTTATTTTCGTAATACAAGTCGCTTCCAGTACATTTATTGAGACATGTTATCGAAGTCTGCCAGTACTTAAAGTACGAGGGGAATCAAGTAAGAACAACCGATAACAATAATTGACGTATACTTTTTTTAAATTGTAAATAAACTTAACCATCCAAATTGGATCTCTCAAAACCTTTCTAGTTGTAATTATCTTTATTAACGAAATGCCATGTAAGTATACTAAACATTATTTTATATAATTGTATATTTGTACCTTTGTACGATACTGTATATTGAACAACTAATAAATGACAATGAAATGATATTTTTGTATCTCTTATAACGACTGCCTATATATTTCGGAAATTATTTTTCAATTTGACGCTTTTCACAACCCTATCTCTTTAAATGCGAGAAACTAAGAGCATTATCGTGTCACTACTGCCATCAAAGTTTTGTAATCCAGGCGCTTAGTAATTGAAATCGATATAAATACTTCAATGCGCCACTATTTTTCTCTACCTGTAACGGGTAAGTGAGCTCACGGGCTCAATTTAAGAGAATTTGCTACATTGACTTTCGCGGTGAAGGAATAACATCGTGTAATAAAAATCAATAAATTATAATTTGCGTAATTACTGGTGGCAGGACCTCTTGTGAGTCCGCGTGGATAGGTACCACCACCCCGCCTATTTCTGTCGTGAAGCAGTAATGCGTTTCGGTTTGAAGGGCCAGGCAGTCGTTGTACGGTTAAAAGTGAGACCTCACAACTCATGTCTCAAGGTGGATGACGGCATTTACGTTGTAGAGGTATATGGGCTCCGGTAACCGCTTAACATCAGGTGGGCTGTGAGCTGGTGCACCCATCTAAGCAATAAAAAAATGGCCCTAGCAAGGGCAGTGCTGCGCAGAATCCATCACTGAATCGGAATCGCAACCCACTGAGAAGATCTGGCGAGAAACTCAGTGTGTTGTCTATGGGTTAGTTCGCTTCCTTCGTCGTAGTCGACTAGTTCCACGAGAATGATAACTGTTGCTTGAGAAGTCTAAAAATACCATAAAAATACAGAGTGAATTCGGGGATCCGATAAGACATGTTTCGGGTGAAGGCGGCTTTGCGTTGCCCCGTCGCGGTCGGATAAGTAATTAGCGGTGGCCATGATAAGAGGGTTTTCGTGACGCGCTGCTTTGTCGAAGTAGCGTTCCGCCGCTTCCTTAGGGCTGAGTCACACCGGAAAGATCAGTATCGCTTGAAAAGCTAGAAAAGGTCGGGACACAGTCGCCGCCCGCCCGCGGAGAAGCGAGCAGCCGCGCGCCACGTGCGTCTTGTCGGTGGTTCTGCCAGTAGCGACACGAGGCCGCTCGCGACACCGCCCTCATATATAATAACCAATTCCGTCATGTTCACTCCAAGCATACGTTTTTTTTTTTTTTTTTTATTGCTTACATGGGTGGAAGAGCTCTTTTTTTTTATAGCTTAGATGAGTGGACGAGCTCATAGTCCACCTGGTGTTAAGTGGTTACTGGAGCCCATAGACATCCACAACGTAAATGCGCCACCTACCCATAAGTTCTAAGGTCTCAAGTATAGTTACAACGGCTGCCCCACCCTTCGAACCGAAACGCATTACTGCTTCACGGCAGAAATAGGCAGGACGGTGGTACCTACCCGCGCGGACTCACAAAAGGTCCTACCATCAGTAATTTACACAAATTATTATTTTGCGGGTTTCATTTATTACACGATCATTGCCGAATGAAGAAACTAAACTAGTCAAGAGGAGACTAGGCGCGTGCAGTCTGGAGGCCGCGCCATTCCGGTGTGACTCGCCCTTAAAATACTTACGTATCTGTACTACATTTAGGTCGTCGTGAAGATCTACATTCCTCACATACCACGGTGCTCCGACGGCTATCCTGCAGAAACGGGATTGGTTGACCTGGATATTTTTTTCCTACCTATGCTGATAGCCTTGAGAGCCTATTTCAGCTTCGCCCTAACACGTGAGCTCACGGGGCTCAAACCGAAGTGTTGCTAACACTGACCCTAACAAGAGCAATGCTTCCCAGAATCTACCACCGGATCGGAATCGCGACCCACTGGGAAGATCCGGCAAGAAAATGTAGTATCTGTTCTTTTCAGCTTAATATCTGAAAGTTCCCTCATTGACCTGGAAAGAATTGATGTGTACGGGCCGCGTGAGCGAACACTTGCATAGGTCATGACAAAACGTATTAAGGTTTATAAAGCATCACCTTGTTACGAAGGGACAATTTACTTTGCTCGCAGATCATAGGGTAAAGTCGACCAAGTAGGAACGCGGCTCAGTCGCGTACTTACCTAATATGAGGCTCGAATGCCATCGCCCTGCTTAAGCACATACCCTTAGAAGCCCGCGGTATGGGCTGGCTAAAGATTTTTATGGCGGGAATGAAGTTACTGCATCGGTGACGAGAAATGCGCCACGTAGGGTACCGGTGACCAACATGGCAGTCCAAGGGTTAAAAATTATTTTGCACACCCAATAAAACATGATAACTACATAATTACATCAGGTTTGCCAGCATCGAATTTTTCTTTTTAATACAAAGGCGGTTTATGGAATAAAAGAAACAATATCAAACTTTTATTTATTTTTATTATCTATATCNGAATCGGTGACGAGAAATGCGCCACGTAGGGTACCGGTGACCAACATGGCAGTCCAAGGGTTAAAAATTATTTTGCACACCCAATAAAACATGATAACTACATAATTACATCAGGTTTGCCAGCATCGAATTTTTCTTTTTAATACAAAGGCGGTTTATGGAATAAAAGAAACAATATCAAACTTTTATTTATTTTTATTATCTATATCCAATTGTAAAAGGGGGAACCAGTCACTCTATCACTCCGTGTCACTACGTTGCTACAGATCTCAGCCATTTACACATTTATAAAGAAAAAACATCAACCGAAATTACGTTTAAAAATTCACAAATACACATTTAATGTTGATTACAAACTAACTTAAACACTATTCGGTTTGAACAAAACGGGAGGCGTCATCACGTCAAAACAACATGTTTGGACGTTTTTTCTTCATAATAACGATAGTATTGGCGATAGAATAAGGACCGTACGCGATTCATACCAATGTATGTCTTTACGATACAAAACATTGATAGAAATCGTTGTTTTCAATGCGTTTTAAAACAGAGATTGTCGAACGGAAAGATCTGTGTTTGTAAACGCATTTATTAGCGTCTCGTTGTGCTCAAACCCGACTTATACGTTACTGCTCATCCACGGCAATGCGACGGCCACAAATATAAAAATGCAGTGAGAGCACCTACTTACTGTTGAAGCGGAACAAAGGGCTGTTTTGAAAACTAATGATCTGACAGTTACACGATCGTATTCGGAATTTAAATAATTCAACTGTCATTCGGCTCGTTTCTATTGTACTCGGAAAGATGTTTTTTTTTATTGCCCTTGTAGGCAAACGAGCATACGGCCCACCTGATGGTGAGTGGTCACCGTCGCCCATGGACTCCAGCAATGCCAGGGGCAGAGCCAAGCCGCTGCCTACCACCACCCGATTCTAGGTGGAGTTCATAGTCACCACAATCGAATGCCCCATCCCCACTTTAGGGACACAAGTTCCAACTTGAGGGTATCCGGTGTTACTCTATGAATGAACATAACAATTTTTGTGAGAAAATTATTTGTTGTCTTTCTGAAACGATACTACTTCTGGTAATTTTTTTACTTACATTACTTTACTATTCTATTGCACTATTTTCTTCATTCAATTAACAAGGCTCATTTGAACACAATGCTTAGTTATGCTAACTTATACCAACAAAAATGTACAATTTAGAAAAATCATTTTAATAATCAAATAATCAAAAATGCGTTTATTTGGCAAATACTTAATACTTTCCCACAAATTCGAGTTGCACACAGGAAACAAAGTCTGAGCCATAACATTCCGTGTTACCAATATTAACAAGCTTCAAATAGAGTCCTGTTTATTTTAATGTGAATTTACAAACAGCCCTATTATGATAACCATGCAAATTATGTGTATTTATTTACACATCTTAAATTTACATCTTAATTCGATAGCTAGACAGACCTCTCGCGATAGTGTCAGACTGCGTGAAATATTCTAAATACCATGAAAAGGAAACCAAAGTTACTTCCGAAATTACAAACGGATTAAAAGATAAAACGCAATGTTTATCATTAAAATCAGACCGTAATAAGAAAATACAACTTTTATATTTAGTACAATTTTGAAAAATATCACTTTATCGTGTAAATTACATTATTATAATTTCTACTTTTTATTTAATTATGTAGTGGATTATTTTATGTCTTATACATATTCTTTATAATGACGTACAGTTACCGATATTTTATTCGTAATAACGAAGAAAAAAAAAAANAATCAGACCGTAATAAGAAAATACAACTTTTATATTTAGTACAATTTTGAAAAATATCACTTTATCGTGTAAATTACATTATTATAATTTCTACTTTTTATTTAATTATGTAGTGGATTATTTTATGTCTTATACATATTCTTTATAATGACGTACAGTTACCGATATTTTATTCGTAATAACGAAGAAAAAAAAAAACATTTTTTGTCGTTTACGTCATGTTAATTTTACCAAAAAAAAATATTTTAGGAAAACAATTACTTTTCAACAAATTAAAAAAAAAAAAACAGGCACAGTTAAAAATAAAGCATCCCTTACACATCTAAAATTGTTTAATTTTAAACTTAGTCTAAGGGAATTATATACCTATAACATAAAATTACAACCCATGCTGCGTCGAACTGAATACATAAAAAGTATTGTATTAAAAAAATTAAAGTTCGTATCAACAAAAAAGAACGTTTAGAATATTAATGTGTAAAAACTGCGTCGACGCCAGTACGGGATCAATTAATCTAATTTTCGTTTGGAGTGGTGTTTCTTACTAGATGTGTAGGATGCGGCCGGGCTCGTCGCTCACGATGATATAAGCTGAAAAAAACAGTCTTTAAGAATCCTCAATAATCATGTTATAAAATTAATTAAATACACATCTCAATTTCGAAATTTTGTTTCATCAATATATCGAGCAGAAGTTACAATATATGGGCCAATCAATTACTCATAATCCAATAAAACAATTCGAAAGTATATATTTTAATTTATTGTAAATAAAATCCAATTTAAAGTGTTATTGGTACATGAAAAACAGTATTCAATTTATAAATGTATTTGTAAAACAAAAACTTGAGGAAAACATGCAAAATAAAATAAGCAAAAAATTCTACCTTGTAAAGTAAAGCGGGTGTCTATCCGTTCCACTTCATTTTATTGTTTTTTTTTTTATTATTATTTTTAATTAAACTTTTATTTTCATAATATATTATTATTGTAATAATATATAACTATGTCCTTTATAAACTATAGGTATACTATGTAGACATCTACACTGCTCCCTTAACTCCTAACATCTTAAATACACTGCAACAAACAAAACAAAATAAAAATAAATAAAGTTTTCAAACATGCATATTATGTGTGGTAGCGAATGACATCTACGTCATATGGAACAATTAAATTAAATATAGATTTATAGCTATAATTCAAAAGGTAATGAGTAAACCTTGTTCGGTTACCATAGAAACCTATTGTAACTGCAATAGCTCCCTCGGCCAGAAAAAAAAAAAAAAAAAAAAATCTGATTCAGCACTGTACATTTATGATATAAACATGCAAAAAAATAATAATTTGACAAAGTTTGAGTGGTCAAGAATAAAACATGTGTGCCATGTTACAGAGGTTGTGTACTAACCGACTTGACCGTGGCCTTGATGAAGTCCTTCTTGTGCGCGAGGTCAAAGTCCGGGTAGTGGCTGTAGACCTGCTTGCAAACAGTCTTCATAGTGATCTGCTCGAGGTTCGCGCCCTCCAGGATCTGCTTCACGTACTTCTTTATTTCCTCATCCTGTAAACATCATATTTGTAGTTTTACAAGAAGAGCCACGTATTCACTGAAACCTTGATCTTCAATTGCTCCAGCTAGACTGGAGGGTTTAGTACACTAGTTACAAGCGGTAGAGTGGTAGCCCGTATTTTATTATCAATATAATATGGATCTAATAGGACTGATTGTACACTAAGACGTAATAAAAAAAAACCCTACTAAGTCCCTGGTAGTCTAAGGAGCTATTCCAGCTACGCCCGGACGGGTACTTGAACTCAGGAGCTCAACCTAAGAGAATTTTCTAGCACTAGCCCTGGCAAGAGCAGTGCTTCGCAGTCTACAACTGGATCGAAATAGCGACCCACTGAGCAGATCCGGCGAGAAACTCAGTTGGCTGTGTCTGTGGGTTAGTTCGCTCGTCGAACTCTTCGTCGTAATTGATGAGTCCAACGAGGACTGTGACCGGTGCTTGAGAGGCCTAAAAGCACCAACGTAATATAATAATAATAATAATAATAACTCTTTATTTATATAACACCTTAATATGTACACAGTAAAGTAATAAAACAAAAGTCGGTATATAAATCGGCGGCCTTATCGCTGAAAGCGATCTCTTCCAGGCAACCTTATATGTAACCAATGTATGTAGTTACATTAGTAATGTAAATTATGTATCATATTTTTACCTTAAAACTTGTCACAATCTTTGCATTAAGCAGGTGTTAAAGCTGTTCAGTTACGAGATGGTATCAAGTCATCTCAGTAATAAACAAAACATATTTTCAATGCCCATTGAAGTACCCTTTTACCTTCGTTAAAACGAAACATTTTAGTGCTATTATTACTTAGTGCTATTAAAACTAAATATAGTTTGATAGTTAGATAGATAGATAGTTGATAGTTTTTCCATAAAATTAGAATAATCAATGGAATACACAAATATTTAGGGTAAAAGATGCAAGGTACAAGTTCATAATAATATGAGACGAATGTAAACCATACAAATTTAAGTTAAAAATTTCTGATACTTTTAAGCTTCAATTACAGGATAATTATTTAGCATTCGTATCGAGCGATGCACCGGTGTTCGAATCCCGCAGGCGGGTACCAATTTTTCTAATGAAATATTGACTTCCACAGTGAAGGAATAACATTGTGTAATAAAAATTAAACCCGCAAAATTATAATTTGCGTAATGACTGGCGGTAGGACGTCTTGTGAGTCCGCACGGGTAGGTACCACCACCCTGCCTATTTCTGCCGTGAAGCAATAATGCGTTTAGGTTTTAAGGGTGGGGCAGCCGTTGTAACTAATATCTCAAGGTGCGTGGCGCATTTTCATTGTAGACAATCTCTAATAACCACATAAGACCAGGTGGGCTGTGAGCTCGTCCACTCATCTAAACAATAAAATAATAAAAAAAAAAATGCTATTTTCAGATAACGATAAACACAGAAATAAAATCTTACAGTAGGCGGTCGTTTAGCCTTCTTGTCGGTCGGCGCGTCCGAGTCGTCTCCGCTCTCGTCGTCGCTGGCCTCCTCCTCGTCGTCGTCCTCCTCGCTTCCGTCGCCAGACTCTTCGTCGGACGAAGCCTTCTTCCCCTTCTTGGCCGGTCGACCTGCTGCGGCTTTACCAGCTACCGCCTTCTTTTTAGCTAAATTAAGTATTTTTATTGTGGTTATATAATTAAGCAAGATTGAACTATATTATTCTTCTAACAATTCATATGTTGTAAATAATAAAACGTATGTGAAATTTAAAAGTACTAAGACGACCGCTACTAATAGGGGCAGAAAAGTATGATCGCGTAAAGCAGTAAAGCGTTTTTTTTTTAGTTTTTTTAAACTATTATTTATTTTTCATGTTTTAGTTGAATTTCAATTTTTTCATTATTTTTTTTAATATTAATTTGTCATCGGTCCTCGATAAATCTACAAAGTTTGAATAAAATCTGGCCGTTTAAAGTGGGTCAAAATCGCGTCTAAAGGAGTCAGTTACAAACATACATTCAAGTGAAGCTAATATAAAGCGTGTAAAAAAAGGAGTATATTTAATATAGTATTCTAATATTTATATAAACTCATTACCAGGTGGCGTAGGTGCTTTCCGTTTTACGGGCGTTGCTTTAGAATTCTTTGCGACCGGACCCTTGCGTCCCTTAGCTACCACCGATGGCCGTCCTCGCTTCGCTTTAGGCTCCTATATAACAAAACAAATCTATAATACTTTTCCTCATTCTGTCGCCTAATACGTCTAAGATAGGACTGTCGAAACATCGGCCTGCGTCTCCGATTTGTACCACCCGTTGAAATCCATATTAAATATAGTAAATTGACTGATCAGTGTTTTGAATGTAGGTTCAAACTTATTGACTATATTATATTAATTACTTCAGGTTATTTTGACATGGGTTCCGAAGTATTAAAGAAACTTCCCTACAATGTACAGCTGGTGACATTTTGCTTGTAGTACGACCCCACCTGAATTTAATTTTACTGGTGGCGGTAGGACGTATTGTGAATCCGCACGGGTCGGTACCACCACCCTGCCTATTTCTGCCGTGAAGTAGTAATGCGTTTCTGTTTCAAGGGTGGGGCAGTTATTGTACTGTAAAAACGGAGACTTTATAACTCATGCCTCAAGGTTTACGTTATAGGTCAATGGGTTCCAGTAACCACTTAACATCAGGTGGGCCGTGAGCTCGTCCAAGTAACAAAGCAATAAAAAATAAATAAAAATAAAGCGATTACGTTAGCCGTAGAGTTTAAAGCACGTCCTACCACAAGTACCTAATATAATATGGATTTATGGGCATAATTATAGAATTCCGCCTGCAAAGTTATCCTTCTGATCGTAGTGCTTATAAACAAATACAAAAGCCCCTTACATCTGATTCCTCTCCGTCGCTACCGGACTCTGCATCGCTTTCACTCTCAGATTTTTCACTTTCCTCGTCACTTTCAGACTTTGCTCGTCTGCCGCGACTCGGTTTAGCCTGCTTATAAACAAATTTAATTGTTAAAAAATTATAAGTGTGTATTAAAAACGCCTTGTTTTCGAAAACGAATATATGGTACCACTTAATATGTTAGTGAGTTAGTTATACAAAGTGCGGATGGCGTTAAGAGCATGTAATATAGATTGGGTGAAGATGTTTTCCAGTCCGATCACAACTGATTCCACTTATAGTTAACAACTATTATATTATCTATAATGAATGAAATTATCTTTTTATGATTGAGTGAAATTTTTCGGTTTAAGTTCACATTTATAATTTATTTATTTATAAATTGTTTTTTTCGACAAGTTTTCTAAATGTGTATTTAAATTTTTTTTAATTCATGGCATTAATTGATTTAGCGGTAAATTGCACAGTATTAAAATTCCGACAAATAACATAAATTGTTAAGTATTCGAACTATCGGAATTCTCAAAATGAAAATAACGAAACGAAATAAAAAAATATTATATTAAATTATTATAATTTTTTTGACTTGCTGAAACCGAAGAATTCGACCGACCTTTTGGCGGGAATGCGAGGAGCAAAGTTTTATAAATTATTTATTTTGTAATTTTTAGTGTTTCTTCAGGTTTCAACGTGTAATAATGGTGGTTAATTGACCCTTATCATTTTTGGAAGTGCACAAATGTGGTAAAATGAAACAAAGACGCTGGACATTGCTTCTTAAAAAATTCAATGGAATCTAGTAAATAACCATTATTTTGCTGAAACTTTTTCATCCCATCTCGTTTCTAAATGAAAAATGAAAATTTCATCCCAATTGATTAAAGTATCAAATTAATCAACTTCCTTTCATTTCGCTTCATTTAATTTTTCATATACTGGCGTTTATATATGTGGTATAAGAAGCGAATTGCCATAGTTAAAAAAAGAAGAAGTAATCGACAGAATTCTCACGTCAAGTTAACACTTGTTTTGCTTTCTAAAACACTAATGGATCCTGTACCAAAGAAAGTCCTGACTAGAGAGGCTAACCTTTCCTTTCTTCCCCTTGCTGCTGCCCTTCTTGGAGGACCGTTTGGTGGGTTTCCCGGCGGATCGTCTCCGCGGCGCACGTTTTTTCGCGACGCCCTCACCGGCTTCAGGATCAAAGTCCGAATCCGCCTCCTCCGAGCCACTCGGGTTGAATGAACCCTACATACATAAGTTTTTTTTAATTATATCAAAACGATCTAAGACAAAAGATTATGGTATGATAACATACCAATTATCTGATTACACATTCAGTAGTATTATGAATATCCTCCCGATATATGGATATAGTGAAGTTATCAGTATTTTTGCTTATAAAAACTTAATATTTTGACAAAATAACTTGAACAACTTATCTTAAGCACAATATATTACTATTTCAAAATAATTATTTTGAAATAGTAATATAATTGTTTTTAGTCACAATGAACGATTCTTGCATCTGTAAATTAAATATACCAATCAATGAGTACTATAAAATGTACTAAACTTACGTCTGAATCTTCGGAACCTTCTTTAGTGGGCTTCGGCCCTTTGACTTTCGGTTCTGGATCAGTTTCATATTCTTCATCAGAGTAACCTAAAAATACAATTTTCATTACAAATGTGTAGCTTATAAATAAAAAAAAATAGATTACATTTTGCAAAATAATGAACAAGTTATGTAGTCTTCATTACAAATCATCATCATCATCATCATTATTTTCCTGCCCTTCTTCCAGTCACCTGGGGTTGGCGCAACATGTTTTTTCCTTCCATACTCTTCTATCATATACCATTTCATCGCTCACTCCCCTCTTACCCATATCGTCTTTCACGCAATCCTTCCATTTCTTCTTAGGTCTACTTCTTCCGCTATATCCTTCCACATTCATAGTTAACATAAATATATAGCCTAAAAAATTTATCGCGCGTTTCACTTCACAGAGACATAGATAGATAGGATTAGTTACCTCTGTTATGCACCTTGACGGCGGCGGACCTCCGGGGCCGGCCGCCGGGCGTGGAGGTGGGGGCGGGCGGGGGCCGCGCCACGCCGCGCGCGTGCGGACTGTTGGCGGTGGGCTGCTGCAGGAACCCCACCAGCCGCCCCGCCAGCTCCGACGCCGACCCTGTGCACACACTCGGCATATACTACATGTACGACTATCGTCAGTAAATAACGACGCCAAATCCATTCACTCGTTTGATGAAACCAATTGGAAGACACCTATTATTATTAATTTAATATCAGAATTCTTCACACATCTATCAAGAACATTAAGACCTTCAAGAAACAGTTTTTTTATTATCTTTTTATTTTTTTAAATTACTTAAAGATTCCTTTTTTGTAATTTTCCTATTTACCAATAATAGAAAATAAATTTTAAATTCGTAGAATTTATAATGCAACTGCAAAAAAATCGTCGGTTTTCACGTTTCGTAGACATAATTAAAACTACTCTTACTATTTAATTTAGGGTTTTTAGTGCATTACATTATTTTCTTATTATTTCAGTTAAAAATGGAACGTAAAGATCTAGAAATATTTAATACTTAGACGTCCGCGACTACGATAACTGTAAAATATTTGAAACATAATGACAATAAAAACGCTAAATTAAACAGTAATAGTTTTAATCATGAAAAGATTTCACTGCAGTGACCTGTCTCACCAATGGTCTATGCGAGCAGAGATCACTATTTATAGTAGGTCGTTAACTAAAAGATAAAGGACGATCCACAAACCTACCAAAACAATGAATTACAAGATGTAGGTAAGGTCAAACTTGATTTCAAAGCGCATACATCATAACGACCCTTTGTTGTCAATAGTACCAGTTAATGAAGGAAGGTTTAATCAATCCGCAATCCGAAACGATTACCGTTTATAAGATCGCGCGAATCAACTTAAAGCTTACGATTTCTAATGAAAACTAATTATTGTCTTCTGTGCGTATCTAAGCCGATTTTGATCGTAGTGCGACTCGGTTTTTCAAGTTATAGATTTAGAAAATTCGTTCGTTTCGTGAACCGCAATCTCGGGCGTGACACGAGACCTCATTTTGGTAGAGAAGCATTAAATAAAAGTGCAAAAACATTTTATTATTATTGACTTATCAAACACAAACACTTCTTGTCTTCCTTGTCCCGTCTTCGTTTTTAGGATTGGTACCTTTACACATAATATTTTAATATTACAACATTCCATTTTGTACTATGCAAAATTTTATTCTCAACAATGATAAACAAAATAATATACAAAATTACAAATCTGATTAGAATAAAAACTTGTATAATTCTAGTTTACCATTATACTAGAATCACTTTTCGTTCCCAGCCAATAATAATACTAGAAGGTTTCCTTGGAAAACTATCTTTATAATCATCATTTGTTTCAAACCCTCAATTGAAAAATTGAGAATATATAGAAAAACTAACCTTTTTTATCCAAATCAAGCATTTCGCACATTGTACGCAACTGTTTGGGCTCCATCTTGGTGGTCTCCTCCAGTTTAGCCTTGTAGTCGGACGAGCCGATCGCCCATTCGTAGCCTTTGAACTTCTTGATGTTGCGTTTCACATTACGATCCAGGCAAAGTTGCTGCACAGAAAGTTACTCATTAATTTAACTAATACTAAGTAATTGTAATTAGCATTTCTACGTCAGTTTATAAACTTTGACACACAATGTGTTTAATTCAGTATCATATTATCATGTTTCGATTCAACAACAGTGTTCAACAATAATTTTTTTTAGTAAATTTGAATTAAAAGTTGTGTAAGAAAAGATGATTTTATTGTAAAAAAAGCGTGGGGTGCATGGTATCAGTACTTATAAATATTTTATGAACAAATATGAACAGAAAGGTTATTTTGATAATATCATGAAAAGCACCCCCCACGCTTTTTTACAATAAAATCATTTTTTCTTACAGTATTTTTAATTCATATTTATTAAAATTTATTTTCTATTCTTTAGTTGGATTTTCTATAAAAGCGTATTTTCTTAGTTTTTTTAAACTATTGTTTATTTTTCATGTTTTAGTTGAATTAAATATTGAATTGTCATCGGTCCTTAATACCAAATTTCGAGTTAATCCGACGTTTTGAAGGGGGTTAAAATCATGTTCAAAGATTCCGTTACATACTAGCATACACACGTCTGAAGCTAATAAAAGCGTATTAAAAATGACAGCTCACCCCATACAAATACTGATGTAGTAGTTTCTGATCTTGGGTCTTGAATCGCGACAACGATACTTCCACATTGCTGATGTGCCCGAGCGGAATACCTTTTCCAGCAGGTAACGGTACTGGCGGCTCCGTAGGCTAATAACATTTTTAACAATTAGTACCAGCGAAAATCACAACTAATTCAACTTTAAAGATGTACTATACCAAAAACTGATACAAGTATATTTGTTTTACCATTTCAACAGATGAATTTAGGAAAGCTGTACTAAAGTTTATTCAGTATCTACTACCAAAATATGCTGTTAACTATTTTAACCATTTAGGCAGGTAATGAGTTCTTGAAATGAGATGATACAAATGTATAGAAAACGCACACGGACCTCTCTCTTGGGCTTGGGTTTAGGAGCTTCCTCCTCCTCTTCTTCCTCTTCCTCCTCCTCTTCTTCGTCCTCTTCACCTTCATCATCATCACCTTCATCGTCATCGCCCTTTGCTTTTTTTGCCGGCTTCTTTACTCTGCAAAAAAAAGACATTGACTAAATTTTTCTTGAATATTGCAAAAAAATATATTAAAGTATGCATGAATAATTCATTTTTATTAAGTATGATAACAGTACTGGTAAATTGAAAACTTTTTGATGTAGGATGGGATTAACTGTCGAATCAAACATAAAGAAAATGATGTCACTGACATTTTTGTTGGAACTTCCGAGCTGGATACTGGATAGACTTTCTCTGCTCTGTACACACTCCTACATCAACAGTGAGCTTTGTCATACAACAATTCTTAATAGTATTTGCTTTAGAGTATACAGTAATTTGAATAGTGAAATAAGAAACATCACACGCCTCAATGTTATAAGACCAGCTCTGTGACCATAAGTCTTACTATACTACAACTATATGAACACTACAGTAGAGCAGTATTTATTTATTTTACAATTTCTTTTATTTTCATAACTTTCACATGGATCGATCATCAGTACATTTTGCTAATTAATATGTCTCTTGTCAATATACATTTATTGTTTAATACAAAGTACTCACTTATCCTTGGTTTTCTTGTCCTCCTTTTCATCATCTTCATCTCCTTCCTCTGGTTCCTCCTCCTCCTCTTCCTCTTCTTCTTCTTCGTCATCCTCGTCTTCTTCCTCAGTATCCTACTCATACAAATTTCATTAATTCAATTCTTAGTAGCAAACAAAATCATAAAATCGATTTATTGCAGAAAACTGCATGTTCCAATTGTGAGTTTTCAAACACTGTGATAGATATACCACCTTTTACTGGTGGTAGGACCTCTTGTGAGTTCGCACGGACTAGTACCACAACACTGCTTATTTCTGCCGTGAAGCAGTAATGCGTTGTAACAGGGGCAGCTGTTGTACCTATACTGAGACCTTAGAAGTTATATCTCAAGGTGGAAGGAGCATTTACGTTCTAGATGTCTATGGGCTCCAGTAATCACTTAACACCAGGTGGGCTGTGAGCTCATTCACCCATGTAAGCAATAAAAAAAAGAGGAACTACTAACATTAGCTTCATTTTATTGCTGATAAAAATCGCGTGTAGCCAAAATATTAAGCGAATTAATTAATTATAAATTTATGGATATTCTAAATATCTCATAGTATAGCATTGTATAGCGTTCATAGAAAACGGAGGATTCTGTGAAAATTTCCTTTATCAATTCGATCAAAATCGTTTTCCATATGAGTTCTAGGCCCTGTCGGTTCTGTTCCCATGAGAAAATATTACTATCACTACGGATTAAAATGCACTATTCGACAAAGTTGAGTGATCGTGAATAATGTACCTCTTTCTTAGGTTTCTTCTTAGGGGGCGCTTTCTTTGCGCCCTTATCATTACTCTTCACATCGTCTTTTTCATCTTCATCGTGTGTCTCACCATTCTCCTCCTAAACACGATTTTTTTAATTTTAATCAAAATAATCTACGCTAGCAATTACCGGCTAAGATTAGTTGTCGTTGTGAAGTATGCAGATCTTATTATCTATCTTTTCTATTACCAATTATTATTTTTAATATTATATTAAAAGCCAACAAATATGCTTATTCAAATGCAAATGTATTTATTCTATTATTCCCGAAACCGAAAAAGGAACAATATTATCCTGTAACTTATATATGTATACATAAAAAGGGAGACACAACAGTTCGGTATCAGATTCTTCTCTGTCTGTCAACCTATTTTCTTTTTTTGTAGTGGCTATACACGAGTTGTCGGTGTTATCAATAAAAAAATTGGAA
Organism: Bombyx mandarina; assembly: GCF_003987935.1. The sequence goes on along the minus strand of NW_021011529.1, from coordinate 135,544 downwards.
ACAGTGTTACCATCCATTTCTTTCCATCTTTAAAAAACGAAATGTCAATAACAAAATTAAAGAGGAAATGTATAATAATTTGTATAAAATTTATTTAAATCTTAATGTGTCTGATGTCAGTGACTTGTCGGATGTCGACCAGTGGTCAAACACTACCCACTTAACACTAGTAAGCGTAAAACGATATATGTACATTTGCTGAACCAGGTACAAATAGTGTTGTAACATTTTAAATCTATACTAATAACTATAAAGCTGAAGAGTTTGTTTGTTTGAACGCGCTAATCTCAGGAACTACTGGTCCGATTTGAAATTCTTTCAGTGTTAGATAGCCCATTTATTGAGGAAGGCTATAGGCTATATAACTTCAGGCTAAGACTAATACAAGCGGAGCACCAGTAAAGAATGTTTCAAAATCGGATTTAGAAACGGTTAAAGTTTCGCTAAAATAATATATGACAGAATTGTATCCCTTTAAAAGATCTAAAAAAAAACCGCCACAGCATATGGGCTGGCTCAGTATAACGTTTTTTATGCTAAACAAATTTGTTCTAAAATAAAGCATTATTTGTGAATTATTCCACGCGGACGAAGTCGCTGGCAAAAGCTAGTACTTTATATTTCGTAAGCCCCAATTTTAAGCCAGCTGACATCAGCTGGTTTTGTGGAATGCAAAAATCATTGTTACAACAATTTTCCAATTACAATCAGTTTTGATTTTTGCATACTGTGCATTCACTTCATTCGCTCCACAACCTGTGTCAAGTATCATACCTAAAATGTCCGACATATCCATTTTTACATTTTTCAATCAAAAATAATATTTGTATATACATTTTGCATAACATTAACGTATTACTAAATATTCACTGCATCCGGTTCATAACATTTGATGCTTGTTACTTCCTCATTCACATTTCTTTAGTGAAAGTTGTCTCTCAAAGAATTTCGCCGGTACACATTTATTACTTGACCAAATATTATTACCTAGCTCAATTTATACTTTTTTTATGTTTAATAATCATATAATGTTCATAGAACGAAAGTGTGAATGTCCTAAATAATGGATTGAAAACATTAAAGGCAAGTAAGCAATATTGACTGTTTACCATCTTATAGTTAAGTGGGAATAGAGTTTGATATTTTTGTGTCACACTTGACTCCAGTAATCAATTAATATTGAATAATTAATTAATTAATTAATAATAAATGTCCGTCTTAGAAAATTAAAAGAAAAACAAGATCCTCCTGTAAAGCAGCAACCTCATTATTGGTCCTTCGCGGTTAATGTTCGTAAGTTTCTCCCCGGATCTTCTCAGTGGGTCGCGTTTCCGATCCGGTGGTAGATTCTGCGAAGCACGGCTCTTGCTGGGGTTCGTGTTAGCAACGTCGTCAGGTTTGAGCCCCGTGAGCTCACCTACTAGTTAAGGCGACGCTGATATAGCCTCTCAATGCTATCAGCTTAGGTAAGATTAAAAAAAATCGTTTTTGAGACTTTTAGTTACCTTTTTAGTATCGCTATCGGTTTTATCCTTTTCATCTTTGGAGTCATCACCGCCGGTCTCGTCATCCTTACCGTTGGCTGTCGTCTTTACGTCACCTGCGTAAGAAAGACAACATTTTGTCAGGACAAGAACAAAACCTTGTAAAATGTACTTTTTACATACTAATACGTACATAAACATTAGCATTTTAATTGTTTATATTGAATATATTCGGTGTACAAAAACCCTAGGTACTTAATCAGCGTATACATACTTAGTACTACACGAGCGTAATTGATACTTGAACTTATTTGTAAACTAATTACAAAAGAGTATCAAATATGAAGAATGTAATTTGAGAATAAATCTATTTATTTATTTTAAAATTTATATTTACTCATATAAGTCATGACAGAAAACCAAGAATTGTAAAGAAACAGAATATATGTATTTGGTTTTGATTTATCATAAATTTTAGCGTTTTTTATATTATATTGTGCCGAATTCTTGTAAATTCAATTCAGACTTCTATACTGTACAATAAATTTAAGTGAAAACTATTTAATGTACATTACGATAAAATAACTTACTACTATATTATATAATAATAGGTAGTGAAAAAAATGCAATGGTTAAATACATTTTCTTATTACATTCCCCTATACATTTGATGATACGCTTCGCGATTGTGATAATTTATAAAATATTAAATACAAAAATTACAATTAATTACATAAACTATAGCCCGTTCTACTCTTGTTATTAGTGCATAAATAGCATATGATTTCACGATTTTATTTCACCGATAAGTGTCAAAAGTCGATAAGCGTTATCTGAGTTATACATACATACATACACATATATACTGTACATAATATAATTTAATGATAATTAATAAGCACGTGAGATAAGCATATTCGATCTCGCTCCGTTATTTAGTCACATATGATAACGACCTATCTTATTCGACACCTAAAATTTGCTTGTTTTGATTTAAAGAAATATGTTTTTTTTTTGTTAATAAAATAATAATAATCATAATTTCAGTTCTGATGCTCTTACTGATAAGTTTTCAAACTGCATACTGTTTAAGAATTTGATGTTCTCCGATTGCTAAGATGGGTGCACGAGCTTACCGCTCATCGGGTTTTAAATGATATCCGGAGCCCATAGCCAGTACTAATTTAATGCCGCCACCCACCTCGAGACATGAGGTTAAGTCTATATTGAATTATATAACGACTGTTAACGCATGGAGGTTTCACAACTGGCAAAACTGGGCACAATGGTGATTTACCACTATTTTGTCGATTAGTTAGCCAAATTCATACAATTACGGTAACTGTAATAAAAAAAAATAAAAAAATACCCAACGTTCATATGATGCATTTCAGTTAATTTAAGCCCAATAAGATTTCAGTGCTATGACAAAAGAATTTTAAATTATATAATAGATGGTTCTGACATTGAACAAACTTTAATGGACTTTCACTAGTGACGAAATTCTTTGCGCGTTAATATTAGATGAAAGCAGCCGTTCAATAGAGCTTTCATACATCAATGTTACATTTATTGCATGTTTACCTCGAACTGCTAATAATAAAGTTCCTGGTATTATATTAACTGGACATGCTAACAGTTAAATAGGCAACTGAGAGAGTTTATCTAACAAATACGATTATATTCATCCTTAGCAAGGCTTATTTAGATATTTTTTTGGTAATTGAGGCCTATAAAATCAAAGGCAGCTAAACGGCTTAATGTAGTAAAATAGATTAACAATGGCGCTTAACAATGTTTAGTTTAACAATGTTTAGTTAGTTGGACACGCTTTAGTGTTTTCATGTTATAACAAATGCAGCTAAATCTTTAACAAATTCAGTTCAAAAATTTCATTTTTACTCTGTACTAAGTACTAATAAACGAAGTTTTATCATTTAAAATTCAGATTATTAGTAATATTCTCATTCTTTATAAATCTGCTTCAAAATAAAGAATATCGTAGCTATCCGAACAAAGTTATTTCAGCTTCTCAAACCGGGAGTGCTTCTAACACTTGCCTTAGCAAGAGCAGTACTTGGATGGATCGGGAGGATCGACGTGTTTAGGGCCGATTTTTGTAGTTTACCTGAATATTTGACAGACTTGGATTTAGCTGGCTATGATTTTATAGGCCTCAATTATTTGTAGATTAATTAATTGTTGAATTTATAGTAGGTAAGACATTTATTGCTTGATTTGATTAGTCCAAACAACTATAAGGGTTCTGGACACTTCAGCGGAAATATTGAATTATGCGGACCGATGGTAGGCACATCCGCGAAAGACAAATTAAATCGCGAACGGAGAGCGCACAATGCACGAGTCTGTGCAGGACTTGTGTGACGAATAAACTGAATTTATCATTCTTCCTGGAACATATTTCGTGTTTATTATTCTTTGTTTATGCATTTGAATCTTGGAGCTTCTAAACATGACGGCGGTAATACTCTGTTCGCTATTATATTCATTATGTATCATTCCTTGACCTCATCTTAGGTAGACGTAATGCCAATAAAAAATTGAAATTACTTCACAATGTATCTTGGATTTTAAATATGGGATACATATCTCTATATATAAAAATGAATTGCTATTCGTTAGTCTCGCTAAAACTCGAGAACGGCTGGACCGATTTGGCTAATTTTGGTCCTGAATTATTCGTGGAAGTCCAGGGAAGGTTTAAAGGGTGAGAAAAAATAAAAAAAGCTCGAAATTATATAAAAACAAACAATTTTATTTTTCCTTTGATGTGTCTTTTATTTATCGATTGAGGCACTACGAAGTCTACCGGGTCAGCTAGTATTTCATATATTTATTATGTCATAGACTCACGCAATAATATTTCAATGAACGATTGCAGATAAAACATTTAAGATAGGGAAAATAATAATAAAAAGATAGATAATGGTTATGGATGTGCGTATAAACAGCACACTTCAATTTAATCCCAGGAATTAATAATCATTTTTATAGATAGTGTTTGCACAGCTTTTATTTTCGTAAATTGTTTAATAGGTACATACTTTTATTGCAATTTACATAATTGAAATCGAACAGAGCCATACGACAGGGAAATGCAGAGAGCCACCGTCACTCAAACCATGTCTTATCGGACCCTCCAGGACCACTCGCGGTGCTTTTAGGGTCTTGAAGCACTGTTAATTCTCGTCAAACACATACGACAAAATTTCGACGTGCAACCATGTCATAGAAACAACCAACTGAGTTTATCGTCGTATGTTCTTTGCACTAGAAGCATTTCTCTTTGTTAGAGCTAGTGTTAGCAAATTATCTTAGTTTCAGCCCGTGAACTCTCCTATCCGTCCGCGCGTAGTTATTTATAATAGCCCAGTGGGCTACCAACGATAAGGTAAGAAAAAATAATCAAAACTTTAAATTAGAATATAATACAATATCATTAAAAACATAAACGTTTAATATAATCAAATATTTTATTTTCAAACACTACGTCGTGTCCTTGTTGCTACACATGAGTCACATTGTATTTTTCAAGCTCATCTGTCTGAATTCATTAGTAGCTCAATCGCTGCTTTTTATTTTAACATTGTCGGTGGGCACATTTTCAAATAAGTCTTACTAGTCAAATAAGAAGAGTACAAAAATAGCATACGAGTTCCGTGATATCTTCGAATAGATTTGACTCAAACGGCTACGACAATCCTCAATGCAGAGTAGGGTAGGAAATAACTAAAGACGGTAGGACATAAAATATATGGTGAAAGTTTAAGTGTTTCTAACGTAGCGATAGGCTACGCACTGGTAAGTATGAATATCCTGCCTTTTCAGTCAGGAATTGCGTTTTTGAAAAGTGAGACAGTCGTTGTACCATCCAATTGAGATTGAACTTGCGCATCGCAACTATTACACTGTATTGTAGTACTTACCCTGCAATCGCTATGGGTCGCATATAACTGATCGGTAACTACGCGAGCCGGCCGTAAGCTCGTCAGCACTATTAATAAGAAATCTTTCGACTTTTTAGTTGTTTACTTTGAAAATTGTGAAGCCACGTTGATATTTTTAAATTTTAATCGGAATACCTACGCAGAAAGTTAATCGAAGAAGATTCCCTTATAAAGTAAACTATCTTTATTATTTGATAACTTCCGTCTACATTTTCCAAGTAAATAGAATCTATTACTATTCCGAACCCACGAAAGCAACCCCCCAGCCATGATTAGCAAGCGGACGACATAAGCATTAACCACATTAGTACACAATAATGAATTAGTAAGGACTTCACAAAACACCCAAAACTTTTCTATAAATATAGCGAACAAGTCGCAGAAACGGTGAGCACGCTTGAACATAATTAAAACTATTTTTATGGTTTAATCTCCTTTTTATTTTTATCATTTTATTAATTTCGTTTCCTTTCTAGACCTTAGATGTCAGTTAGACGAAAAATATTATAAAAGAATCGAAGTTTTAATTATGTCTACAACTGTGAGAAAACCGGGAAAATTACTATAATATTCACACTACGTACACACGACTTTCGTGTATGCAATGGCATTTACAAAGCGAACAGGACATTTTTAGTTATTAATATAGACATTTATATCTGTTTTAGACGGGTGAACGAGCACACGACCCCACCTGCTGTTAAGCGGCTACCAGGGTCATAGATATCACTACATAAACGGTGCCACCCACCTTGAGACATGAACTTTAAATCTAAATCGTATAGTGTAATTGCTGTACTTTCAAATTAGAACACATCACTGCTTCGGGGAAGAAAATAGGAAAGGTATTTACTGGTGGTAGGACCTCTTGTGAGTCCGCGCGGGTAGGTACGACCGCCCTGCTTATTTCTGCCGTGAAGCAGTAATGCGTTTCGGTTTGAAGGGCGGGGCAGCCGTTGTAACTATACTGAGATCTTATATGATATCTAATGGGTGGCGCATTTACGTTGTAGATGTCCATGGGCTCCAGTAACCACTTAACACCAGGTGGGCTGTGAGCTCGTCCATCCATCTAAGCAATAAAAAAATGTGGAGCCTACCTGTGCGGGCTCACAAAACGGCCCGATCATGATTACGCATTTTTATTCATTACACAATGTCATTTACTTTATCGTGGATGTCATTAGACAACAAATTTGTTAGGTACGTATATATTTTCTGAAAAAAGTTTTTACTGTTTGGGGGATTTGAACCACGACATAGTCGTGTCGTTAGATACGAGCTCACCGGACCTCTTATCCCTTAGGCCACGACTATTTCAACACATCAACGTTTGGATTTGATTTCCTTCAAACACCAACGTATTTTAATTAAATAGGCTATATTTATCAAATTTTGAGAACCGGTGTGGCTTATAAATACGTGTTTACTTATTAGACATTAGATTTTACTTATTATGCATTCAACTTAGTATGCATTTATGGAAATAGGGCTAATAATAAAATTTTGTAATTGTGTATTTCGTATATTAAGATTATAAATAGGAACTTATTGTGAATTTGTGAGGGTACAATCATCTTTATTTTTATTTACAAAAATCGTGCGTTCGAAATGTTGTTATTCGAACACAATATTTTCTTTCTAAATATTTACTACAGCTCCTTTGAATTGGCGGAGTGAAGATACCATAATTTCGGAGAGCTCCGGCAACCCCTTCCGATCTGGTGATCTGACTGACAATGTACTTATCTTACCCTTTTATTTAATAGTGAACAAATGTCTATAGCATCTCTTATTGCTTCTGTTTGATAGTACTACGGGACAGAGTATCATGATGCGTATTCTTTGATTTTTTTTTATTTATTGCTTAGATGGTTGGACGAGCTCACAACCCACCTGGTGTTAAGTGGTTACTGGAGTCCATAGACATCTACAACGCAAAAGTGTCACCCACCTAGGACCCAAGTATAGTTACAAGTGCCGCCCCACCCTTCAAACCGAAAAGCATTACTGCTTCACGGCAGAAATAGGCAGGGTGGTGGTACCAACCCGCGCGGACTCACGGTCCTATCACCAGTCCTATCACCAGTAAGTACGTATTTCTTTAGGAAAATTTGTACCCGCCTGCGAGATTCGAACACCGGTGCATCGCTAGATACGAATGCACTGGACGTCTTATCCTTTAGGCCACGACGACCTAAAATATATATGATAGACACACCGTTTGACAATAAAGTAATGTATAAAATGGAGGATCCTATTTTGTATATTATTTTAGAACTTAAATTTAGCCGTTTTTTTTTTCAAAAAATCCTGTAATTTCCTTCATAAAATGCACAAAACGAGATTTAAAAAAATGAATCAGCGTCTTCCTTAACTAAGTAATAACCACGAAAATTGAGTACACTTTTAACAGGGTTCATTGTTATTAGGGGATACCAGACGTTACACTTTAAGTCCACAATAAAACCATTTCAGAGCCCAGTTTTTATTAACTGGCTGTTTTAGTAACCGTTTGGTTTTCCCTAGTACTCAGACATGGATGTTGATATAAAAACACTTTTGACAATTTATAAACTAGAAGAGACAAACACTTGTTGAATGTCACTGTATACTCCCACCACCACCAGTCCAAAATGAGCCAGTTCTGAGGGAAGCTAGAAAACCCCTATCAGTGGGCTTTTCTTTTTTTTTTGTCTTATCTTTGTGCTTTTTACTTTAACATTGACAAAAACTCCAGTATCCGTATATCTATAATTTAGTTTAATGACCCAGAATAAAAACCTCAATCATATGTAGTGCTGAATCCGCTTAACATCCATACACTTAGCATTTCTATAGAACACCAGCATTTAAAAAACTGAACCAGTCTCTGAGGGACAAGTAGGGTGGTTTATAGTCCTATAGTCTATATTATTTATATAGATATTGCAACATCTACAGTCTGTTTGTGCGAATAGATATTATTTTTGCAACAATGAAAGGCAAAAAATGGTTTAATTTAACCATATTTTCATCTCTTTTAAATAAGAATTACTTTATTTTTAAAAATAAAGTTGGAAACATGTTAAAACTGCTCAATTTTTTTTTTCAAAATGCTCATGAATCTAACACGTTAATGAAATATGACAAAAATGAATCATTCGAGCCTGATTTAGGTTAGTTGCCATGTAGATGAACACTGATATGCAAAAACACTGAACGGTCTTTAAGACTTTTTGGGGTACCTTCTAGATTCTCTTCTTTTGCATCTGGTTGATCTACATCAGCGTTACCTTGGGCCTCAGAATCTTGAAACCGCAGCGACTCACCCTTCGAGTCCTGGGATGACTCGTCTTCAGTTGTTTGACCATCGCCAGTACTGGATTTCTTGTCTTCATCCTGTTTAAGAAATCTTACTTAAGAAGCAATTTTATTTTTGAAAAAAACTAAGATTTGTTTTTATAGTCTTCGGTCAAATATTTATATTAAAGTCAATGAATAAAGAGAGGCTTTTTGAACTGATATATTAAACAGAATTACGCAAAAAAAAAAAGCATTTCATGTGAAATATATAACATTCCATATGAAATTCATTTCGTGATATTAGTTTTTATTTTTATATTGGTAGAATATTTAAAATATAATTCGAAGTTATGGTTAGCTCAATATTTGGAAGCCAATGTTTTAACCCAGTTTCAATACTAAAACTATTAAAAGGTCAAATATATTTTGTGCTATATTACTTTAATTACATTTAAATAATATTCTACTTTCAAACAACAAAATTAAATACTTAGAAATGTTGTGAATATTAGCAATAACACAATGCCAAAAACTGCAATTCTACACTATTCTATCGCTTGGCGTTGTTACTTTTGTGCCATGACAATTTCAACCTTATATCTACAGTATCAAGAAACACTTTCTATTCAAATTTGCCTACACTACTGAAGTTATACAGCTGTGTACATATAGATAGATGTATGTGCGATCATAGAAAGGAAGAATCGTGCATGTTGCACCAAATATAGGTGCTTAGCTATATATACTTATTGCCCAATACGCAAAATAACGTTTCCGGATCTGCGAAACACGGTATACGCAATGACCTGTTTAAGANTTCAAGAAACACTTTCTATTCAAATTTGCCTACACTACTGAAGTTATACAGCTGTGTACATATAGATAGATGTATGTGCGATCATAGAAAGGAAGAATCGTGCATGTTGCACCAAATATAGGTGCTTAGCTATATATACTTATTGCCCAATACGCAAAATAACGTTTCCGGATCTGCGAAACACGGTATACGCAATGACCTGTTTAAGATTAGTTGAGAATAATATATCAATTTCATCGGAAAAAATATTTAAGGAGGTCAGCAATAAAGGCCTCGCAAGCTACTTTTATTTACATCGCCGCTCGAGCACCGAGCGTGAATACTGAATAGCGAGCCCGCCAATCGGTGGAACAAAAACATCTCACGCCGCCTAAAAATTTGAATAATCGCAAGAAACTAAATATCAAGGTCAGGCGGAATTCACATCAATGTCATATAGGCAACATCGTGCACATTAACAAAGGCCCTGCAACGAAATGCTAAGGGGCGGGGGTGGTCGAAATATAACAAAACATGAAATTTATTCCATTAGAATCAGTTTCAAGAACCGATCACGTTGGCATATACAGTTTTTATTGCGAAATTTCAACTTTGATCACAACCCTTCGTGGCGTAGTTCCCGCTTTTAGCGGGAAGCGAATGTTCTGTCAGCCATGTTGAGACGCAGGCAAACATTAGTGATATAACACGGAAATAACATCACTTCACTGGTTTAAAAGCTCTCAATAGACGCGCACTAATACAAAGAAAATAAGTGTTGAAACATATTTCACAATTATACCTGATTGTCACTGATTTTTGCTTTATCGGTATCACCCGACATTTTTCCTACGAAGAAATTGAAAGCGAATTCCAAGCGTCTTCAAACACCGGACAACACAAATGCACGCACAACATAGAAAAAAAAAACTTGCACGTTTCGTTTTCAGATTTGCAGCGACTTAAGGCAACAGTTATCGAGTGGCTTCTTGTGCGAAGTAAAATTTAAAATCGATTTATTTTCATTATTTAGTAAAATAAATACTACTAAATGCAGTTGCGCAATTCGAGCAGTTTAAAAAAAAATCCTTTTAATATTTAATTATTACAATGGCTTATGATTCAATTACCTTAAGTTTAAATATAAAAGACGTCATATCGATCACAATTTCAACTCTTAGAGTATTTAACTTTAAATAATCTAAAATGCAAAAACAAAATAGATCGATATTGATTTTATTAAATATTTTAATCCTTGTGTATTTCTTTTTTGTTCTAGTGATATTTCTAAAAACTCATTGCTTAACATAATTATTTTTTTAGCATTTACATTAATATATCAATAATCTCATTTAACCTTTAATCCATTAAGTTGAAATTTAAGTACATATGCCGATTAAATTTTATTGAGCAAATATTGTAATCTATACATATATGAATCAAAATTTCATTTGAGATGTAATGTAAAATTATTAAAATAGGACTCTAATATAAAAAAATGTGAAAAATGTTAGGTATTGTTTAAGGGCTGTGTTTTAGTAAATGATTTATATTAAAATTGTATGGTCGATTTCAATCGTATGATTTTCCGGGACGGGAAATATTCAAACAATCTGCTCCTCAAATTGATACTGATACTTTTGTTAAAACAAAACGCTTCAGTTTTTCCATAGACACCGATTTCAACTTACAGATTATAATTAAAGGACGACTTCACTATTCTTTGGCCAGCTACGTATCCACTCATGGTGAAAGAGTTAACTATTAGCAGAGTTTCTCACATGTTAAAATTTTGTTATAGTAGTAAGAAGGTAAAATTTGTGTCCAACAGGACAGGTCCTGACGCGCACTGATAAGTAGGAACTAGTCTATGGTACCGTAAAAAGTATTAAATTAGCTCATAGATTATCTCTGATTTACAACAAAAGGCCGGGCGACGACATCTTGAAACGCAATCTTTTGTGTCTATGGTTCGCGTCGTTCTTTGGGCTCGCAAGATTGCGAGTAAATTTATTTCAATTTATAGTTTTAGGTCTTTTTGACCTTTTTTTTTTCATGGCTGCGTAAAAACGCGGTTGAAAGTGCAGATTGTTCCAAACATGAGTGATTATTCTTCTATGGCTACGCTCCAAAATAATAGTCAAACGGCGGGATACGCGACTGCTGTACAACGTGCGAGACAGGTAATTCTACGTTTCAGCTTACAATGCTTCTTAGCTATTACCCGCACCGTATCAGTTGATTAATCTTTAAAATTACCCTCTATAACCTCACAAGTTGATATTCGTACTTTCATCTACCCTAATTTCTGCTTCTCGATCGACTATTACTACAGCCATAGACTTTTACTTAACCTACTTACTTAGAAATTTTATTTTCGCTTTGTGTTTACTCATTAGAATAAGATTTGTAAGTTATTCATTTGCTTGTATTTCTTTCCTCTTAAATTCAATACGAAATTTCATAACCACTTTCAGGTTTCTAAGCGCAACGTACTTTCAACACGTCAGAAATGAAATGCGCAAATGATCACTAATTATTGTCAAACAGCAATGATTTTAATTAATCAGTTTTTAACTTTTGAAACGATTGATTCAATTGACCAAACTACAATGACTGTTTGTTGGCGTTGTTATCATACAATACGAATTTTAGCTTGCATTGTTGCTTTTGGAGTAATTTTTCCAAAATAATAGTAGTGATTACCTAGTAATTTTGTTTTGTTACAAATATTGATTGGATGTGTACCTAATCCTAGTACATATACAAATAAATCGAAAGTGAAGTGTTTCAAAAACACTAAGTATGCATAGTAGATTAATACAAACATGTTTACATGTTATTAAACATGTTGAATATAAATATTTTATATCTTCAGTTGGCTATTTTAGATCTAAATGTTAAATAATCAAAGGTACCTTAAGAAATAGAAAAAGATACAGCTATCAAGCATCAGATAATTTTGATTGCATGTGTAATAATACCAATGAAAATATTAAGAATACACTTAAATTATGATGTAATATAATAAATTCTGTCCATGACATTTGTTTGCATGACAGGTAGCTGCTAAGATTGGTGGTGGTAGCAAGAGGCCATTGGAAGACGGACCAGAACCAACACCAAAGAAATTAGCACCAGTTGAGCCGGTTTATACACCACAACCTCCAGTTATGAAGTAAGGGATAAAGGTTTTTCCCACATTTTTCATTCAGATGATTTAAACAGTACTTGTACTGTGCTACTAGACACATACAGCAGTGAATATCTTGTAGCTGAACTGAAAATCCTGAAATTTATTACTAGATAATCCTATACCATGTTTAGACATAAAATTATTTTAAATAATCTTTAAATAACTGTATTATATTTAATACTTTATGTATTTTATTAATTACTTTTTTCTATTAGTATACAATATGAGGTCACGGGAGCCCAAATAACATAAATTCTGTTGCTCACTTGTGATGTGAGATTATTGTATTACAGTAAGAACTTGCTGATTCATAGATGGATAAACTATAAATATAAAAACTCAGTTGCATGCAACACGTAACACAAGAAGAGTAGTGTAACATAAGATATGTTCTATGATGAGAGAAATATGCAGATATATACAGACAGAAAATAAATAAAAACATAGCTAAATTCATTAATATGCTAGGATTTTGAGGTCTAAATATAAATCAAATTATTAAATAAAACAATATAATCATAGAAATGTGTTTCAGTTTTGTTGACAGTGTATCGCCAGTTGCGGTTGGTGGTGGCGGACGTATGATAGCAGGTGCGGGCCCTGGCAGTGGACCAACAAATTTATTGCCTGATCAGAGCATCAATGAATACATCAGAGTACCTGATCGTATGGTTGGACTAAGTAAGTTGGTCTTCTGAACTTTGTAATAATAGTATGTTTATTTATTCATTAAGGATAGTTTAAAAATATCTATTAAAATCAATACTCATTTTCAATGTGTTCCAAATGACATTCTAGATTTATTTGAGAAACCAAGTTCAATTAATGTAAATGATGTAAAATGTTTGATCTAAGAATATGGATACTGTCCAGTTGGGGCATACCGGAAATGAGGTTGGGAAGCACAACATTCAAAGTCGAATATCTACTTATGTGACTAAGTTTGTATTTTATTGACATAACACCAAGCTTATCTGTTGCAGGGTATGTATGTATGAATAGATGGTACATACTGATTTGTGTACAACTCATTAAATGTAAAATGTCTTCTGGTTTTCTATGATTATAATATCAGTTTGTATTTATAGTAATTGGACGTGGTGGAGAACAAATCACCAGACTGCAAGCAGAATCCGGTTGCAAGATACAAATGGCACCACCCACTGATGGAAATCCTGATAGGCTATGCACGCTTACTGGTTCTAGAGATGCTATACAGAGAGCTAAGTAAGTTACCTATTTTAATTACCTATTATTGCATAGAGCTGACCTGGCAGTGAGTGGTCTTTGTCTTGTGAACATGAGGAATACCAGGGACTTTGTTGACTGACAACAGGTTTTCTGAAAAAAATGTGAAAAAATTATACAGGTTATAAATAAATAATAAATTGCAACTGAAGAAAAAAACGTATGTAATAATTTTTTACCAAATTAAAGATGTTTTTACAATACAGTTCCTACAACAAAGTAAAGAAAATTAGATTCAAAATATTATTTCAAATTATTAAAATTGTAATGGTTTGTAAAAGATTGTCACAAATATCATTGTTTTTTTTGTATGCCCGTGCAGTCCAAGAATTGTGATAAATAACTATCAGTCTTCTTTTCCTGTAATTTTGTAAACTCCATCAGATTATTTCAACAGTTCAATATATAAATTTTGCCTTTTTAGGTTTTGATCAACTTAACATTGATTTTTAATGCATAGGCAAATAGTTTATGACTTCTCGGCTCGCTTGGTGCTAAGGGGTTATCGAAGCCAATAGGCATTGCCACATAAATTTTGTCACTCCCTTGATACATGGGGTATGAGCCTCATTTGTTTTGTATAATTGTTATTCTAGTGTTTCAACCGAAACAGACTAGGGTTGTATCTATCTGCTTAGGCCCCAGAAACTCAGCCCACCACCAGTAATGATAATGTTTTAATTAAACTTACATTTTTAGAGAATTAGTGAACCAAATTGTGAATCATCGAGGAAGGGAGAACGCTCCACAACATCAAGACCCTTCAGAACCTGGAATGAACATGAGCAGGCCAGGCCCTAATGCAATGGTAAGGCTTTTTGCGCCTAAAAATGAAATAAATTGTTTTTGTATGATAGTATAGGTAATTATAATGTATTTCAAATCAGTATAGAGTTGAAAAATAAAAATATTCAGCTTTGAAGTTCTTTAAAATTGCCAAGTTTTTAATTTATTGTTTACATAAATAAATCAATCACATTTTACTAGTGATTTGGTAAGTCCGTATAGGTAAAGTGTGTGTAACCATCCTGCCTGTTTCTACCGCGAAACAGCTATGTGCTTAGAAGGATACTATTATACAATTCAATTAACTTCATGTATTACGTGTGATGGCGGCATTCGCGTTATGTTATCATTGGGCTTCGGTATCCACTTAACAGCAGGTGAGCCGCGAGTTTGTTGTGAGTAAGTAAGCATTAAAAAAATTATATTTTTTCACAGGAAGAGATCATGATCCCTGGCGCTAAAGTTGGCCTGATCATTGGCAAGAATGGCAAAACAATAAAACAACTCCAAGAACAAACTGGAGCCAAGATGGTCGTAATACAGGATGGACCTAATGAAAATTCATTTAAAGTTGGTTTAAATTACGTCTTAAATTTATATATTTTTTTATTTAATGATGTATATATAGTTAGCAGAGGATTTTTCGTCATCTGGATTAATCTAGGCTATCCAATAAAACTCAACCAATAAAAACAAAAACTGACTGATTTGTTAATCAATATGTTTAAAATAAATTATAGGTATGGTTCACTTAATTGCTTTATCAAGTTATGTAATGTTAAAACTTGTTATTTCTCAGTAGGTATGTGAATTGAAGCATAAATTGTAAGTTGTTGTGGTCTAACAGATATGCGCTCGGTCTACTTTTGTAGAATGTTATGATTGTGTCGGTGCTCAGATCCTGCAGGCAGGTGGCAATTCATATGAATTAACGTAATTGCTGATGGTATTGTAAGGTTTCACGGGTACTTACTACCGTTCTGCTTGGTTATGCCAACATGCAAATTATGCGTACGAGTTTATTGGTATTGGTGGGCGGCATTCAAGTTGTAATTACACATAGAATACTTAACATCTAGTGGGCTGTGAGCGTCTTCACATGTCTGTGCAACAAATAAGTAATGAACTGTTTGTTATTTTTTTATTGCTTAGATGGGTGGACGAGCTCACAGCCCACCTGGTGTTAAGTGGTTACTGGAGCCCATAGACATCCACAACGTAAATGCGCCACCCACCTTGAGATACAAGTTCTAAGGTCTCAAGTATAGTTACAACGGCTGCCCCACCCTTCAAACCGAAACGCATTACTGCTTCACGGCAGGAATAGGCAGGGTGGGGGTACCCTGCCTATTTGCCTATTTCTGCCGTGAATATATTGTTCATTCATTGTTATAAAAAATCAGAGAAGTAAATTTTTTGTTGTGTATTTATATTTTTAAAGCTGTTTGAATAGCAGTGTTTGTTGTATTTATTAGAAAGTTCATGATAAATAAATCTTTATGAAAAAGTATAATAAAACAGAAATAATGATAGGTATTTGTTTTGTCCACTCGTGCTGTTTGTTAGTCTCGCTAAAACTCGAGAATGGCTAATTTTGGTCTTGAATTATTTGTGAAGTCCAGAGGAGGTTTAAAAGATAGATAAATATGAAAATGCTTGGAATTAAATAAAAATAACAATTTTGTTTTTCCTTTGATGTGTCCCCCGTCGGACGAATTCCTTTTGTTTGTTTTAAGTTTATTTTATACAAAAATTTCGGTCTTTTATTTATCGATTGAGGCACTACAAAGTCTGCAGGGTCAGCTAGTTACAACATAATAAAATCAAAGCGTTAAGTAATTGTTACAATATCACTTGAAAAACATCAAAACAGGTGATTGTATAGCAATTTTCTGCCACAGCCGCAGGAGAAGCCTTTGCGTATATCCGGCGATCCGGCCAAGGTTGAGCACGCGAAGCAGCTCGTGTTCGAGCTCCTCGCCAACAAGGACATGCAGGAGCCGCCGCGCCCCTACGACGACGGCTACGGCGGCTCCGACCCCGGGAACGGACTCGCCACCACTTCCGCTGAGGTACCTCACTTCTATTACTTAGTTATGCGTTTCGGTTTGAAGGGTGGGGTAGCCGTTGTAACTATACTGAGACCTTAGGACTTATATCTCAAGGTGGGTGGCGCATTTACATTGTAGATGTCTATGGGCTCCAGTAACCACTTAACACCAGGTGGGCTGCGAGCCCGTCCACCTATCTAAGCAATAAAAAAAAAAAAAAAGTTAGACTATCTGTTCAAACGGGACAATCAACTGTGATTATTGATGGGTCACAATGTTTTTTTAATAGCTTCAGACGTACGTATGTTAGTATGTAACGGAATCTTTGAACATGATTTTGACCCCCCCTTCAAAACGTCGGATTAACTCGAAATTTGGCATACTTATTTTAAGGACCTATGACAATTCAGTATAAAAAAAAAAAATTGAATAAATTGAAATTCAACTAAAAAATTAAAAATAAATAATAGTTTAAAAAAACTAACAAAATACGATTTTATAGAAAATCCCACTAAAAAATAGGAAGTAAATCTTAATAAATTTGAATTAAAAATAGTGTAAGAAAAAATTATTTTATTGTAAAAAAAAGCGTGGGGTGCTTTTCAGAATATTATCAAAATAACCCTTCTACTCTCATATCTGTTCATAAAATATTTATAACTACTGATACCATTAAGATTTATTTTCTATTTTTAGTGGGATTTTCTATAAAAGCGTATTTTGTTAGTTTTTTTAAACTATTATTTTTAATTTTCAAACATCACTAGCATAAAGGAATACCGATAAAAATGCTATTTATATAATCCATGTTTACATGTATCTTGTTATTAATAATTAGACAAACAAGAATTCCTTGTAATTAAACTATACAATGTCACTTTGTTAACAATACAGGTTTTAGTCCCAAAAGTGGCTATTGGTGTTGTAATCGGCCATAAGGGTAAAATGATAAAGAAGATACAAGCGGACACCGGATGTAGGGTCCAGTTCAATCAAGAGCATGATGAGGAACCAGGGGATAAACTATGCTACTTGCAGGGGAAACCCCATCAGCTAGATCAAGCTCGTCAGATGATCGAAGATCTTATATCTAGTGTCAAAGTAAGTGTTCTAAGAACATAAGTTGCTTTATTAATACGATATCCTTAATTAACACATTCACTCCCGTATAGGTCACCGGTGCCCTACGCGGCGCACTGAAGTAATTACGTCGATTTCTGTTACTAAGCGCCTGGATTGCCTAACTTTGCCTTCTTTTTATTGATAATGTATGAAAAACATAGGCCTTTTAGGTCTCTTAGAAATAGATTAATTGTCAGTATCGTTCGGATTCGTCTTTCCCAGAGTCTACTAGATATTCCGGCGCCTTAGTAAGAAGAACAAAGAGAGAAATCGACATAGTATTGTCAAACTGTAATAATGACAATAAATAATAATGTTCATTTTAAATGTCCAGCGAAGCGGGCGGGTACAGCTAGTTTTTTATATATTTTTACATAACAAGAACGATCTAAACACCCGTTTATATAACATGTTACAGGTGGTAGGACCTCATGTGTGTCCGCACGGCTAGGTACCACCACCTGCCTATTTCTGCCGTGAAGCAGTAATGCGTTTCGGCTTGAAGGGTGGGGCAGCCGTTGTAACTATACTGAGACCTTAGAACTTATATTTCAAGGTGGGTGGCGCATTTAGGTCGCAGGTGTCTATGGGCTCCAGTAACCACTTAACACCAGGTGGGCTGTGAGCTCGTCCACCCATCTAAGCAATAAAAAGAAAAAAACATGTTTTTAATGAGTAGAGATGTGAGGAGGACAGTCGGAGCCGTGCAGTACGCGGTCAGGGCCAGCAGAACGGCGACAGGGGCGGCATGGAGTACGGGCAGCAGTGGCCCGACCGACCAGAGATGCGCGTCACCTTCACCATCCACGGACCCAAGTGCGGCCTGGTCATTGGCAGAGGTCAGTGTGCTTCTCTTTTATTGTGGGCTGGTCATTGGTAGATTATTGCTCTCTTATATTTTATGGTTATATAATTTCCGACGTTTTCAATATTTTGCTGTTTTCGTGGTCACAAACGATTGTCTTCTTCTTCTCTTCTTTCTTTCCTATTGCCCTCTGCTGGGGTGTAGGGCTCGAATCAAATCCCTCCGTTTACATCAGTCTTGGACAGTCTGAAGTATTCCAGATAGTCTGTATCACAATTACGGCACAATCGTATTTATAGTAAAAATTAAAACTAGTCAGTAATAATTTTGTGCAGGAGTTGCCGCCCCTTTCAACATGTTCTCCGCCTGAAGCACAATAGATCAAAGCGTGGCCATCTTGTGTCTTTACCACTTCGACAAATAAGATGCGTCGGCGACATGTTGCAGGGGGCGTGGTTTAACTGGCTTTGCACACGGCACTCGGATCACCTGAGTAAAATCGTATGATTTCGATGCTGTGTTGAGATGTGCGAGTTGACTTGCTCACTCGCCACAAGTCTGTTCTAGCACCCCCCACGTCATCCCCAAGACGCCTAGCTCCTGCTCCACCGAGTGACGCCAAGTTGTTCTGGGACGATTTGCTAACGATTATGCTTTGAATAAATTTCTTGGTGTAGAGGTGATAAACTGACATTTTCAAACTGCTTGCTGAACACAGGTGGTGAAATCATAAAGCAAATAAACGCTCAGTCCGGAGCCCACTGCGAACTAGATAGGAGA
The DNA here is from genome assembly GCF_003987935.1 of Bombyx mandarina. The sequence continues at coordinate 116,023 of NW_021011529.1, read as the reverse complement.
TGCCAGAGTAATGACAGGAACACAAGGACGTTTATAATCAGAGGACACCCAGAAGCAGTTGAGACTTGTAAACGAATCATTATGGAGAAAGTTGGTGGGGTTAGTATGATTAATTAAGTACCAGTAATTTTAATTTGATTGACCAAACTTATATTTTAATGGAATCAAAAAAATTAAAATTCACAAGTTTTGGAAAAAAGTTAATGAAACCTCTCGAAATATACACTTTTCAAATACTAATAGGTTTTGTTTTAGTGTGATCGAACAAATTAATACAAAAAAATAGACCTTTATTGTATTTGTACAAGTGGAAATTAATTGATTTATACATATCGACGTTTGAAAGGCAAACGTGACTAAGCGACAATCACTGATTTGTACATAAATGATAGGCAATAACCATAATCGATGCGCAAAAAATATATATTTCTAGGTCTATTAAAATCATTTCAATCCTACAGCTACTAGCTAGATTCTACTACAGCTAGATTCGTTAAAATAAATTTTGTTTTCAGGTATTTGAACTTTAAATTAGTCTACTGTAAAGTTCACGCATTGTCGCTTAGTCACTTTTGCCTTTCAAGCGTCGATATGTAAAAAACTGTACGACTACATAAATATTTCTCATGCCGAGTTTACAGATTTTGAAGCCTGTAGTAACTTTATTATGTTTTTTGTTTTTCGTCGTTAGCCTGTCAACTTTATCCCGGAAGGCAACGGTAACGGCAACGGCAACGGTAACGGGTCCGGCAGCGGCGGCGGCACCCCCGGCCCCGAGTACTACACGGGCGGCACCCCCGCCGCCTGGGGGTACAACCCGCACTGGCACCAGCCGGCCGCCTCGCAGGGACCGCAGGTACTACGGCTACCCGGTTTTTTTTGTGATTTTTCCTACCTATGCTAATACCCTTGAGAGGCTATATCAGCTTCGCCCTAACGTGTAGGTGAGCTCACGATGCTCAAACCGGAGTGTTGCTAACACTGGCCCTAGCAAGAGCAGTGCTTCGCAGAATCTACCACCGGAAACGCGACCCACTGAGAAGTTCCGGCGAGAAACTCAGTGGGCTGTGTCTGAGGGTTAATTCGCTCGTCGAGCCCTTCGTCGCAAGGGGCGGGTTCGACGAGAACGATGACCGGGGCGGCTACGCCTTCACTCTTATATTAAAGTCAGAGATCATCATCGAATTATTTACTGTGGAGGAAACAATAAGGAATATTGTTCGATATTATTAAATAATATGATTATAAATAAATGCTTAAATCTAAATCAATTATCACAAAATATATAAATAATTTATTTATTTAGCAAATATTAACAATACAGTTAAGATTAATGTAGTGACGTACTGCACAGCACTTTCGTTGGTCCTATCATGATGTCGATATTATTTTACTGAGTATTTATGTAATAAACATAATCCCACATGATAACACAATGTGTAATAACATTTGGTTCCATTGTCTATAGTGGGGAGATAATGTAGGTAGAAAGGATTACTAGAAGAATCTTTGTTTTGATTTATTTTATAGGCGAAGAATATCTGTTCTATCAAAGCAGAAGGGCTTTGGATCTACTTTAACTTTTGTTTTTCTTATTTATATCATAAACATGTAATTACACCAGGTGGGCTGTAACCTCATCGCAGCCCACCTGGTGTAATGTAATTACTGGATCCTGTAAACATTACAGGCCATCACTCACCTTGAAGCAAGGTCGAAATCCCTATTGTGTATTGTCTCAGCCTACAACAGCTGGAATACATTACTGCTAACGGCACTAATAGACAGGGTGCTGATGACTATCCTTGTTTTTTTATTGCTTAGATGGGTGGACGAGCTCACAGCCCACCTGGTGTTAAGTGGTTACTGGAGCCCATAGACATCCACAACGTAAATGCGCCACCCACCTTGAGATATAAGTTCTAAGGTCTCAAGTATAGTTACAACGGCTGCCCCACCCTTCAAACCGAAACGCATTACTGCTTCACGGCAGAAATAGGCAGGGTGGAGGTACCCACCCGCGCGGACTCAAGAGGTCCTACCACCAGTAAAAGTATCCTAGTGCACTTACATTAAATAAGTGTTATTACTCCCTGCCGAGTCTAAAGAATACTTAGCTACTTAAAGATACTCCTCAAGATGGGACATAGATTTGACATTAATTATTGTGACTATGGACTCTTGTTACTGCTACAATGCATACATGTACACAAGTGCATAATTATGTTCATTAGCTTAATCAGTTGTTCAGATACAATAACATTCCTTTGAAACATGTCTTGTCCACATTGAACGATAAAATTAATAGTTATTTAAATTTTATCAGCAACAAGTGTCAATAAACCCAGCGACGGGTCAACTGGATTATTCACAACAATGGATCGACTACTACCGCTCTGTGGGCCTTGTCCGGGAGGCCGAAGCCATCGAACAGGCTAAAATGCAGCAGCAGCAGCAGCAACAACAACAACAGCAGCAGCAACAACAGCAACAACAACAACAACAGCATCAGCAACAAGGTCATTTCCACACTAACAAAAATTACTTATAAATTGTGAAAAAATTACTTAGAATTGTTCTGTATTACTTAGAATACTTACTTAGAATAGTACATAGAGAGTATATATACTATTATATATGACCTTCTCTCTATACTATATAGTTAAGAATGAGAAAATAGCTTTTTTTAAGGAATGATATTTAAAAGAAATCTAAATGTATTTAGGACACACATTTAAAAAAGCAAGTCAAAATAGTTTCCAGACTACCAAGACATTCCATGTTCATTTCAAACAAGCTCTTTCATGTTTAATTGGACATAAATATTTTTTCATTTGTCTATTCTTTTTTCTCTTGTGTATTTACTGAGCAGTACAGGTGGACGAAGAGTTTAAAGGTTACACTAAAGATTATTTTTTTACAGAAGAAGCGAGTAATCAGTCGTTGGGCGGTAACGACAGCGGCGGTCCCTCCACCCCGCAGCCCACGCAGGACTACAGCGTGCAGTGGGCGGAGTACTACCGCAGCATCGGGAAGGTCAAGGAGGCTGAGGCCATAGAGGCACAGATCAAAATTAAGGTGCACATTACGATCTTAAATTGATCACTTACCTGTTTTAAAACTTTTTTTTTTATTGCTTAGATGGGTGGACGAGCTCACAGCCCACCTGGTGTTGTGGCTACTGGAGCCCATAGACATCTACGACGTAAATGCGCCACCCACCTTGAGATATAAGTTCTAGGGTCTCAAGTATAGTTACAACGGCTGCCCCACCCTTCAAACTGAAACGCATTACTGCTTCACGGCAGAAACAGACGGGGTGGTGGTACTAACCCGCGCGGACTCACAGGAGGTCCTACCACTAGTAGGTGAAAGTAAATCAACGAAACGTTTGACTGTTTAGCAGCAGCAAAACCAACAGCCGCAGCAGATGTCGCAGGCGGAGCTCCCGGGCGAGGAGTCCACGCCGCCCGGGCCCGCGGCGCAGTACGCGCAGTACTCCATGTACCAGGGCGCCATGTACCCCGGCTACTCCGCCTACGGGTACCCGGCCGGCTCCGACCACCAGCAGTGAACTCAGTGAGTACTTTAAAGTGATAATTATTTACGAGCAAAAACATATAAAGCAAAATAAAATCCGTTGCGTGCGGTGCGTCTGGCGCGGGCCAGTGGACGTACAGCCCTACAGTAAGTAATAGATGTATGGTTTAGTTTTTTTTTAATCACGTGATTTCCTCATGGCATTTTCGTAATTCGTGGATAAAATAATTCTATATGCTTACGTCGTGTTAACAAATTATAAGTATTTTTAATACGCTTTTACTATTAGCTTCAGACGTATGTATGTTAGTATGTAACAGAATCTTTGAACATGATTTTGACCCCCCCATCAAAACGTCCCGCTTTTTTACACTAAAATCATTTTTTCTTACACTATTTGTAATTCAAATTTATTAAAATTTATTTTCTTGTTTTTAGTTGGATTTTCTATAAAAGCGTATTTTGTTAGTTTTTTTAAACTATTATTTATTTTATGAGTTTACACATAACTAATTAAACTGTAGCCTTTTAACTATCACCGTGCTGTAAGTTAGTAGTCGAGTGTTACGGTCTACAGGGTGGACCGGCCATTCTAATGGCCTCTGTGACTACGTAACGTTACGAGGGCTTGTTTTTAATTATTGCCTAAGCGATCCCATCTTAACCCATCTGTATGGGTGAACGGATGAGGGTATGGCGGTTACAGCGTCTCACTTGCATCCCAACGTAAATACTGCTACCCAGCTTGGAACATAAAGGTCGAAATCTCAATTCACGAGGCTAATTCATAATCTATATCTAGCATTGCCCCCGGTCTCACTGACTACCGCTCTATTAATAAAAAATGGTATGGGTTTTTTTTGTTCACAATAATGTCAAGGTACGATGTAGATGCTGTTAAAAATGTGATTCCCATAAAACATAGCATGCAGTAAACATTTGATATTAGGCTTGGCTTACCTATATTCTTGTTTAACGTATATTTGAGTCGTCTATTATCAAAGGTGGCAATCTGTGCATTTGGACAAAAAAAAATTATTGATATGTCAATACAGATTGATTTGAATATAATCGTCTCCTTCAAAGAATACGGTTCAAAACCTGCATTAAATAAAGGTTAACACTTAACCTGTTATTTATCTAAGATGTCGTTCCGAAGAGTTTTGTGACTGCCAATGAAATACAAAGTCAATAATTCGTTTTTCTGATTTACCAATAATGGTCCAAAAGTCAGATTGCCGGCTTTGATAATAGTCGACTCATTTGTCGTTTTGTATATATATATTTATTTAATAGGCAGCGGCACCAATAACATAAAATTGTTATAAAAATTCATAATGTAGTTCAAACATTTATTTTTGTGTAATATCTGTAGATTTAATAAATCTATATATCAACGGGTGGAAGACTATTGATTTGGTTTGTATAAGCGACATTAATCTTTGCAATTAAAGGTGCGTTTTATTTGGTATTAGCATCAACTGTTAGATGTTTTTATTTGAACTTCAATTACATAAGTTACTTCATTAAAATAGCTGAAGAAATTTTAATTAATGATATTTTTTACAAATTTTAAACTTTACTCCTGTAAAGTTTCAAAAATATAGCTTAAACCAAATAGCCTTCGACATAAGATCTTCTAAACTATCTGCACTTTAAACCATAAATTTGGCATATATTTTATTTTCACTATGAACGGATTTTAGACAAATCTTATCTGTAGTTTGTATATGACAGGTAATTTATCGAAGACTAGTGATCAACAAACAGTTCTTTATTTCCGAAGAAAAGTGACGCGTTTTATTCTTTCTGAATAATACGCTAGTGAAAACACGGGACGCGTTAACTTTTTTAAATAAAATCTAGTAAATCTAAAATTAGTTTACACCGACTTAAAAATGAATCACAAAATATGATTTCATTGGCTAATAGCTATTAGTGTGCTCTTCGTCTATGTTGACTCCAAACGATTTTCCACTTAATATAGTTGCGTTTAGGATTCACATTCGAAAGTGTGCGCGGATATTTAAAAAAATGAGAGCTTTCTGGTTATATATTTAGAGGTGATGGGGTGATAGTTTTAACTAGAGTAGATAATGCTTTTTATTCTTATTGTTCATGTATTTTATTTCAAGTTTTTTTTATTGTATTTCAATAATATATTTTATTTTGCAGGCCTTCATAATTAAGCATGCATGTTTTGATGAAAATAAAAAAATATATATGCTGTTGTATATAAAATTTACGTATGCATTCTTGTTTCTTTTATATTTAAATCTTAAAGAACTGAGTGAATGATATTTTGGTATTGTGTATGTAGTGTTGCAGATAGGGTCACCAGCGCCAGGGCTGCCAGCTCTCTACGTAAAACTACTAAAATATATATTTTTTCCACCATTGTTGCCATGTACGTTTGTTTGCAGAAATGAACGGGTCGAGCGCGGGCTGTCACGACGCGACACGTCTTGTAGATTTAATAATTAAAAAAAAAATTATAAATAAGTAAAAACGTTTCTACATTTCTTCACAGTGCGAGCTATAGATGAGACATCCACAATAAATAAATAAATAAATAAATTAACAATTTAAAAGAAAATACGTCTCTGTACGCGTAAAAAAAAACCAAGAGAAAATTAACGAACAACGTTTCATAGTTTTAGTAATAAATTCAATTAACATAAGTAACGAATTGTTGATTCACAATTTAATCTAACCTCATAAGTTCTCGTAAGACCTCTAGTTTCTCACAAATTCACTTGTTTGAGACAGAATTTTATTTCTTGTGGATCCTACTTCATTTACTTTATCAATACACTGTTTAAAGTATATAATCTTTATGACTGACAATTATCAAATTTATATTTCAAACGTGGCTGTGTGGTCTATTATTATATATGTTTTTTTTTCTCTTTATAACAACAACACTGTACTACTTTTGTATTGTTTAAAAAAAATATGTGTGTAAACTTTTTTTGATTTTCCGTGCCAATATTCATGTATGTTGTGCCAGTCTGTCCAGGTTTAAAATATAGCCACACTGCCTTTAAAAGTCAAAAAAAGCAACGGCGTACCACCCGGGCTTGAGAGAGAGAGAGACACTGAATGAAAGCGTAATGAGAGAGAGACATACTTCGCCGAGGAGCCGAGGTAAATGTATTGAGTGACTTAGCACATTACACGATTGTCGTTAGGACGCGTTAACGTTTTAGTGGATTTACGCCACTCTGAATGTTTTTTATATTTATCGAAACTATGATATCAGTGCGAGGGAGGAAACTCTCGGAATGTGCGTAACGAACTCGTATCTAGTTTTTAAGTTAGCGACTAGTTTTATAAAGTTTACGCGACATCTCTCTTGACTCAGCTCCTTTAGGTAGTAATCGACCGCAGTTTCTAAAAACACAATATGTATTTGAAAATTTAAATCTTGTTACAAATAAAATTATAATGTAATTTTTTTAGTGTATAGACAAACAAGAGGTAATGTAAATCGATCTACATTCCTATAAAAAAAATTGTTCAATTATGGGTAATTAAAAGAAAAACTTATCTTCGCAAGTTTCCGCTCGAGGTTTGAAGGGCGTCGATCCCGAGTCTTGTATTATTTTTTAAGATATAAAGTGTATGTTGATTGACTTGTGTGTTCATTTATTTTAACGTATTTTTCTCTCCGCAGTCCCGCAGGTAAGTGACCCTAAAACCGAAGGTCTGATTTATGCCATGATGTGTTTTGTTAAATGTTTAATGTTTGTAACGATAGATAGCCTATAAGTAGCACCATTTCACGTGATAGTAGCGTCTTTCGATGATGTAAAAAATGCCTATGTCGTTTTTTCCGTGTTTCCTGTGTGCCCTCCACAGCATAATGAAGAGGCAACACGGGACCCCCGACCGAACTTACACCGGACATCGGTACAAATACTTCTACACAATATGTGGACATATGTTTTATATGCATTGTCACTCGAATGTATTATATGTTATTGTTATACTGTGTACCAAATATGTACTGTGCCTAAATATTGTCTTTATACATATTGTCTATTGTATTTAAATGTTATCGATTTTTGTCGATCTTGTTAAAGGTACAACAGTCATTTCCTAAACAAAAACAGACAATTTAAAATAAAAATGAGTGCTGTGGATGATTGGAAACACGAAATGGTGGACTTAGCAAAGTAAAATGGTGGCTTGAGTTAGACAAAATGGCGGCAAACACGAAAGTGGAGTTTTTAAAGGTGGTATGCTATAAATTCGGTAAGTTTGCAATACATAAAATCAGAAAAATATTTACAGGGTCATTTTCAAACCTACACTATTATTATTTTCTAGAATATAAATAAAAGGAATATTTTATATTCGCAATTATTGTTATAACTGAAAATTAAAATTTTCTATATAAGTATTGTTAGGGTGCATCAACATTTCGTATTTTTTAAATGTTTAGTTTGAAAATGCAATGTTGTTTGAAAGTGACCCCTTTTGAACAATGATGTGTAGGGTCTCCGAGAATTTGCTTAAAGATATCCCTTAACAACCATTGCGTTGAATCGCCTACCTAAAACCTTTTTTGTCAAATGATAGTTAAAGTGTCCCTTAAAATTATATAGAAATATGCTGTGAGAATGCAAATTGGCCATAATGATGAGCGCTAGTGCCGTACTTTGATGATTTTCTTACAACCTAATTAAACTAATAATTTTTCCAACTAAATGGTCGATAGCAAGGTTTTAATTCATAAATGAAATGTTAGACATTTAGAACACAACTCGCTAGATAAAAATAGAAATTTAAAAAAACATATATATACTTGCTTGAAAATTTATTAACAAATCTTCTGTTATGTGTAATTATGCATCATTATTATTTTGTATTTATCTCTGGTATATACATTTATGATTTGCATTATCATCGCTTGTTTTTCCCCCTAGATTTTTCACATTCGCCGTTGCTAATAAATATTGCAAAATCAGTTTGTTGTTTTATTTATTTCAACGACAAGTGAATTAGGGATAGGGTACATAACATTGTCATCACAAAGAAAGAGTCACTATTTTCATTTCAAGAAGCAGTTGACGTCTTGAAACTGATTATAGTATTTTAATGTAGGAACCCTTGTCTATGAAACTTAAAGGTGTATTTGTTGAATGTTCATTGATGGGTTCAGTATCTTGGCGATTGCTCCTGTTCCGTGGACGTCTGCGAGGTGATAGAAGCTGCTGATGAGCTGGAATAGCGTATGAGACGTGATAGCTTCGATAGTTGTGCTGTGGCCCAGGGCTCCAAAGGGCTGCCCGCTTCTTGTACCGGTGTTGGAGATATTCTGAAAATATAAACATTGATTCCGATGTCTACGAAATACTATCTCATTATAAATTGGTTTTTGAAGCAATATAGATTAGTTAAAACAAGTTTGGTAAAACGATTATTCACAATTGTTTAATTGAGCTTGTATGATTGAAAAGCCAATAGTAGTAGTTTCCTGTACAGGTCGACATGACCGATTATCTAGGAATGTGACGGTAGTCTATGTACTAATTTTATTCCATTTATTAACAAGGTTTTTATAAACGTGATAATGCCTACAAGAAGTCAATTGCCATACTTAAATAAAGAAGTTTCGACGCGCGAAAAACAAAAATGGAACTTTAACAAAACTCATCATTAGCAAAATATTGCAATAATAACATAACTGGTAACTGGTAACTATCTTAATTCAATTTTCGTTGATGTACATAAATAAACATCTTCTGTCTTGCTCTGCAAAAAGGCACAAGATTCTTATTAGGTACCTAAAAAACATTTAGAACCACTAAAAGACAAGAGAAATTACAATCTAAAGATGAGGTTGGTACTGCCGTTTAATTTTATTTAAAAAGATCCATTATATTTTGATCTTCATTTAATACCTACTTAAAATAAACGGATGTCCAATTTGATAACGTACAGAAAAGTAAAAATAAACGAAATATGTTTACGGACAGAGCCGGTTGAAACCATGGTAGAGCCATATTTTTATGCTAAATCTTTTAAATAAAATTATCGTGTCACAATGTTAGTTACCATACTCCTCTGAAACGCTTCGACCGATTTTTATGAAATTTTATATGTATGTTCAGTAGTTCTGAGAATCGGCTACTATCTATTTTTCATACCCCTAAGTGATAAGGGTTGTCCACCTCTAATATTTATTTTTTATTTTATTTTTTGGATAATTTTTATTGTGTGGTTGAATGAGGTTTTTTTTCTATTATAGAAATTCCCCAGAAATCTTATATATTATGGCAAAACAACGTTTGCCGGGTCAGCTAGTAATGTATAAAGGTAATAACTACTGGTACTACTACTACTATACCTAGTACTTAAACTTTATCGGAGTGTGTCATCAAATCGCTAAGTTTCTATAGTTGTGCAACTACACAGCGTAACGTTAACCCGCAGACGTACACCATCCCGACTATAAATGATGGGGTCAACTGCTATAAGATTGAATTAAGACTTGAATCTCATGTCTCCGGTACTTATCACAGCTCAAATGAGGCGCGAGTTCGTCCACCTATCTAGCTTTTTTCCTACTTAATCATTGGTTGCCTGGGGGGCTTTTCCCAATATTCTAGGTCCGATAGGTGAGCTAATAGGTTCCATCAGAGAGTGCTAACACTGGCCACAGCAACAGCGGTGCTTTACAGAATCTACCACCGGATCGGAATCGCGACCCACTGAGAAGGTCCGCCGAGAAACTTAGTGGATTCCTGTTTAGTAATAAAGATAAAAAAATGACCCTATCACTGTTGAATTATAAAATTAAAATCGTTTGGTATAGTTAGTTACCTGTTTCGTCTCGATCGCGTTGTTTTAGGTCTAGCCTTTTTTTCGGATTTTTGTACAGTAGGAGTACTTTCAACTTCGGCTCCGGTTCCAGGACCTGATTGATATAATATGATAAATTATTGCAACTAACCGCAATTGCTTTGTAGACTTTGTGGGTAGGTCATTACTGACATTTTATGAACTTTTCAGTATTCTTTGACGATCAGAATAAAATCATTCGTCTTTATTTTACAGTAGTAGCAGGATAATTAGAAGCGTGTAAGGGGAAAGTTAACTTTAGATCCTTACCTACAACAAATAATGAGTGTTCTACTTGAGCCGTTCTCCCTGACGCAGCATGTTGAATACACAAGGGTCTTGCAGCTTTTATGTGGGCGATCTCTTCTCTACGACCACCTACAGCTCTAAACACGAAGCACAATTTCTTTTCATTCATCAAAACATCATCAAACATCAAGTACATTACTAATATAAATTTAACACAAAAAAAATACTGGTGGTAGGACCTCTTGCGAGTCCGCGCGGGTGGGTACCACCACCCTGCCTATTTCCGCCGTGAAGCAGTAATGCGTTTCCGTTTGAAGGCTGGGGTAGCCGTTGTAACTACACTTGAGACCTTAGAACTTACGGGTGGGTGGCGCATTTACGTTGTGGATGTCTATGGGCTCCAGTAACCACTTAACACCAGGTGGGCTGTGAGCTCGTCCACCCATCTAAGCAATAAAGAATAGAAAAAGACAGCCAAAACTGGTATACGTTTCTATCAAGCATTACTGATCAAAAGTTATCAAAATGACTAAAATTGATGAAACGATTGTATTGCTATATATACCTACGCACTAAATGATTTTTATGTGGGTTCTGTTTTTCTAAAAACATTCGTCTAAGCTAGTTTATAACCTAACCTATGGCTCAAGCTTACTTATAGCGGGGCACACTAAGCAGAGTTAGCACACGTCATTTCGGATCCTCCCGATCCACTAACGGTGCTTTTAGGTACTTCAAGCACCGGTCACCGTTCTCGTCGAACCCGTCGCTTGCGACGAAGGGCTCGACGAGTAAAAGAACCCTCAGACACGGCTCACTGAGTTTCTCGCCGGATCTTCTCAGTGGGTCGCGTTTCCGATCCGGTGGTAGATTCTGTGATGCATGGCTCTTGCTAGGGTTCGTGTTAGCAACGTCGTCAGGTTTGAGCTCCGTGAGCTCACCTACTAGTTAAGGTTACGCTGGAATAGCCTCTCAAGGCTACCAGCTTAGGTAGAAAAAAAAAAGCAGAGTTAGTAAAGTAACTTCGTCCGCTAGGACGATCATTTTTTTTCGAACCAAACCTAACCCTAGTAGTATCAGCTATGCCGCTATAGGTAGATAGATACCTAAAAGGACGTGGGCCACTCTCCATACATTGCACGGCCCACTAAATGAAGTTCAAGGGCAGTAATGAAATTAAGTTTAGATAACAGACTATAATATCCCCTTTATTATAAACAAATTAAAATAAATATTGTTCAAATAAATAAGAATAATTTTAGGTTATATCATATGATTTTGCTGTCAATACACCGACACTTTAACTTTGATGACGATCATAGAAAAGTATTTGCTCATAATATTACGTAGAATTTTATGCTTTGGGTACATTAAATTCAATACTGAAAAAGTTTTACACTCTTATTTTATAGGGACAGAGCTCTGGAACAGAGTTGACAAATATTATTGGATGGGCCATTAAAAAAATGTGTAAATAAATGTTTAATTAAAGATTTAAAAAGGTAATAAAAAAATCATACATAGATGTAGTAGGTAAGTCAATAATAATTGAATCAGTCATTTCGTCATTTCTTTATTTGCGTAAACTATTCTTCAATGGTAGTGGTATTCCCATATTTTGTGTGATCACTATGATCCTTACATACATTCTCACCTCTTTAATTAATAGGATGCTAATAGACATCTATTGCAGAACACCAATTAGTTTTGTATGCACACAACTCGATGGTAGCAAATCTAGTTTAAGTGTGATCGGAAGTAGTGTTTGGGCATTAGTATCACTTAGCAACTGAAGAACTGGCATCCCGTCTAAAAAAAAGGATATGGCCTAAGTACGTCAATGGCTTTCTATATTTATGTAGAGAGTATGTTTCTTTTTAGTATCTGTAGTTACTGCTTTTCTGAATATATACCTATGTGCCATCAAAAATGGCTATTGCCTTGGAAAAGTCTTTAGAACCAAATAATCCATTTGGTATAATTAGATTTCGCCTTGCTACCTCTTGATGGGTTATGTGATTTAGCTCCAAATGTCGAGGAACAAAATATTAGCTAAGAAGTGTTCTAACTTTATTTATATTGCGCTCAAGAGTTTTTCTAGGTATATTAAAAAGTTGTGATAAGCGTGCATCACTGTCTCCGGTCCTTAATTTTACTAGATAAGCAAAAAGTGCAATTTGCCCCTTCGGCATGTTATTTATTAGAGGCACTTCAGACACAATAACATTAAATTTTTCTCTTGACAATCCAATCCAATAATGAAAATGATCATCATATATTTTGTCTATGTCTTTGAAATCTAGACCTCCTGATAGATGACTTGATTGAAACCATTTTATCATTTCCTCTATATGTTCAGGCAAAAAGGTTTGTGTAGAATTTTCAGGTTCAGATAATACATGCCAAAGTGACGCATTCATATGTTCATCACATTTGCGACATTTTGCTGGTATACAATAATTGTATACCAAAACATAGAACACGTTTTCTTATATCTAATGGTATTATTATTCTCTGTGTGCCTAGACAACCTTGGAAGATGCAATGACGTTGAATAGCAGGCGCACGTCGTGCTCCGAGCCGACATGTCTTCAAACATGTCCATCTCTAAATGATTCAATACGTCAGTCAACGTCAACTTCAAATGCACCATTTTGTTCGTATAAACCTAATCATGGGTCCGCAAAAGTGAGATCAATATCGTTTCAAACTTGTCGTCAGTCTAAATTTATCAGTTTTTGTTTTTGTGAAAATGAACTATGACGACGATACTGACTTAACAGCTGGTCGAAGAAGCTTGTCACACGAAGCAGAAGGCCAAAAAATAGAGCATGAATTTATAAAACTGTATCATAAACTTCCATTACTGTGGGATGCGAAACATCCGGACTACAACAACAAATACAAGAGAAATGCAGCTTTGGATAAATTATTAATTATTTTGAAACAATTGAATCATCTCGCCACAAGATATAATGTGCGGCAGAAAATAAACATATTAAGATCTTGTTATAGAAAAGATTTGCGAAGACATTTGGCATCGAAAGTTATAGGCGCAGACGGAGAAGTTTCTTACGAACATATTCCTACGTCTTGGAAATTTCATAAACTGAGATTTCTTGACGGAAATGATAATAATACTGAGGAATACAAAAACGAAATTACACAGGTTAACATTCAAGACAGTGAATATCATGTAAGTACATATTATATTAATTTAAATTTATGAAGCTTGTGTCCTCAATCCTAATGAAAATCTTTAAATACTTTAAACAGATATAATATAAAAATTAAATTATTCTTTCATGAAAAATCAAGTTTTATTATTCATTACTTCAATTGCTGTTGGTTTTAGATACTTATTGTCTTACNTACACAGGTTAACATTCAAGACAGTGAATATCATGTAAGTACATATTATATTAATTTAAATTTATGAAGCTTGTGTCCTCAATCCTAATGAAAATCTTTAAATACTTTAAACAGATATAATATAAAAATTAAATTATTCTTTCATGAAAAATCAAGTTTTATTATTCATTACTTCAATTGCTGTTGGTTTTAGATACTTATTGTCTTACGACTACTTAGATTTTTATATAAATTACATTTTTAGGATAACAGCAACAATAGCAACCAAAGAAGTGAGGGGTCATCTGGACAAGAGTGCCATGATATAGAAACTGATCCTGACCTAAGTTTAGAGTCATTAAAAACATTTGAAGACAAAACATATATACGGAAAAGCAGTCATAAAAGAATAAAATTAGAGTTAAATCAAGAAGGATACTATCCACCAGACAAGGAGGAGCCTTTAGACAGAGAATTTAATGCAATTGGTGCTAATGTTGCATGTAAACTGAAAAGAATGAATCAGCAACAGAGGTATCATGCGGAACTGCTCATAAACAAAGTATTAATAAAAGGGTTAAAGGACAGTTTAACGGATGACTCAGATATAACTGATGTGTGGAATGTATAGCACTAGAGAAGCAAATTTCTTAATTAGAAATTTGTTTGAAATTGTAAATAATAAATTAATATTTTTTTTATTTAATATTCTGGTTTTTTCTTTTCTTGATCAACATTTTTATAATGAAATAAAATAGGTGTTAATTTGAATTTAATTTCAATGAAAGATTTAGTGTATCTACTGTCATATACTATCTGAAATATTGTAATTCTGCATGGGTCTACTGTATTCTAGTTTGATGGGTAGATTTTCTTATTGCCACTACAGATGATGTGACCCCCTCAATGGTGGTTGTCGTTCATGTTCAGATGTCAGGCACATAGCCCCATGCTGCTGTCTAGGATAAGTCACCTATCAAATGCTTTTACAATACACATGATATTTTAAAATCTTGTCACGTTGTAACCTCTGCCTATGTCAATAAGTCAAATTATGAGGGCAGTTCTCACATTACAGTATGAATAGATAGGTGTTGTTTGGTCACTACTGTTTAAAAGCAGAACAAAATCGAACATTATTGATGGTAGAAATGTAAAATAGTGTAAATGTAAAATAATAGTTTTTAGAAGAAGCTATTCAACATTTAGAAGAAGCTAAGCTTTCAAAATACTGCATTTTTTATTTTTTATTGCTTATATGTGTGGACGAGCTCACAGCCCACCTGGTGTTAAGTGGTTACTGGAGCCCATAGACATCTACAACGTAAATGCGCCACACACCTTGAGATACAGTTCTAAGGTCTCAGTATAGTCACAACGGCTGCCCCACCCTTCAAACCGAAACGCATTACCTACTGCTTCACGGCAGAAATAGGCGGGGCGGTGGTACTTACCCGTGCGGACTCACAAGTGGTCCTACCACCAGTAATAATATGCATAAAATTTACTTGATTTCGTATAAACATATTTGGTACTTACGAATTGTTCCCTGAACTGGGTTGATCATCCCACGGTGCATCACTTTCTATAGCACTGCTCTCAGATGCCACTAAGTACATAGACCTAAAAATGTCCTTTGATTGTATGAATTGTAAAAAGAGTTAGGTAAAGAAAACAAATTTGAAAATAAATGGGCTGAAAATATTGCGACATTGTAAATATTTAACTGTACTGAGCAAAGCTACAAGTAGATTTGATCATATACTTTTTTTATTGCTTAGATGTGTGGACGAGCTCAAAGAAATAGACAGAGTGGTGGTACCAACCCGTGCAGACTCACAAGAGGTCCTACCACCAGTAAAATCTATGCTTCATAAATTATCTATGCTTAGATCGTCTTCCCATTTTTACCTGACTGAATAGGTACTTCTAAAATTTGATTACATAATTAAGGTTCTAAATATTATTATCTAGTGGTCATTGTTTTTAGTTTATGTTCCGTTACTAATCATTTAGGCAATTTCTATTATAGGTGTATTTTCAGGGACATCTAGTTAACGGAACTGGTAGAGTTATTATGATCCTACACAGTAGGGCACTACCATCGTGTTTCCTTCTACCGAGAAGACAGCAGATTTGCAGTGCAATTGAAACTTCGACTTCATGTCTGTAAACAGCGTTCTTGTGATCTATCTGGGCAATGGTCACTCATTCAATTTGGATAGACCGCAAATTCGTCGATAATTATGGCATCGTGTCATGACACTAATGATTGGAACAATTGAAAAGACTTCCCCGGATCACGGAGACGGATCTGTGAATTTTGTATGCAGTTGGAACAGCGCCCCTAGCGGCAAACGATCCCATTCTATACAAATATGAGCTAACTTTTACGCTATCGAGAACGTTAAAAAACTCGCACTAAGCACACAGGTGTGACACACTGGTAGTTTTCCAATTACAGAGTATAATGCGACTCAGTGACGCACAATGCCCAATTATCCTGAAGCTCAATTGGAACGTGAATTAGTTTTCAAATGCATCAGCAGAGTGCGCTAAGTTAGCACAGTTTTAATAACCATTGATTATTTCTAAGAAACTACGACGAAACGAAAGCCTTACAATTTTTTTCAACATTAAATAATATTACTAACGATAATATAAACAAAATTTCGATCAATGCCAACTTAAAGAAAAAACACTTGTCAATTTTCTGTCACTGAGTCGGTATCGATTGCGAGTATCACTCGAGAGCAGCACTTTTGAGAGTGCTCGATTGTGCGAAGCGTTGCTGTAGTTGGAACATTCAACGTTGAGCATTATGCCGCATAATGCGCTCTTGTGCTGTAATTGGAAAACTACCAAAAACATCTCCCGGTGAAGTCAACCGTGACATACCACCATAGATAATACACTCAATAATACCACTCTGAGGGATAATCTACCTACGTGACTTACCTAGCCGGTACATATAGATGTGGGGGCGGTGGTGCGGCTCGTCGCGATGCTGATCTCGCGCGTCTTGCTCTTGATGCTCGACCCAACAGCACTGACTCTGTTTCGGGTTTAAGGCAAAAATGAACTTAATATTAAATAGGTACATTTAATTATCTATCACTAAGTATTTCCTAAGGTTCAAATAGTAAGGTGACCAACTATACTCATTTACTGAGTTTTGTACTCTTTTTTCGCTAACCGTACTCTTTTAAAATCCTGTACTCTGAAAGTACTCATTTGTATAATTTGTTCTTTCCAAAATCTTTCGGCATTTTAGAGTAGAACATATCCCACATGAAAATTTAAAAGTTAAATTAACAGAATTTTTTTATGTTGTCCAGGCACTAACGCTACTGTTGTAAGGGTATTTTCCCTCGGGGATGATTATTGGAGCAGTGAGAAGTCGCAACTTTCTGTAATAACATTATCTGCCGTCTTAACAGTCAAATTTAATAAGCAAAATGAAAGCTGTTCAGATGTGGCTACAATATTAGACGAACATCCTCATTTGGCAAAAAAAAATTCACTGCGAAGAAAAATATGTTTTTAAAAGAAAATAAAGTTTTTATCGTTTTTTTAAATTTCACTTCAAAAACACTACACTGAGAACGTCTAATAATAATAATAATAAATATTTACTAACAATCACGCCACGTTAACTGGTCCTAACTAATGTGTTCTATCTCATTCTCTCGCCGACTGAATCCTATACATTTATGTGTTTGTGTCTCTATGGACTTATTTTTTCGTTTCATCGAGTTTGAAATCACAACGATTCTAAAGAATTTTCACTTCAAAAATAGTTGATCACCTTAAAATAGTGATCAAGAAAATAAATCGATCATTCATTCTATGTTACGGAAACTTAATGTTGACAGTTGTGATATAATTTAAATCGTACCCGATATCGGATCACTGTCGCTGTTGTCATGACGATCCCGCCTCCAGCCAGCATCGGGGGCAGGAGTGTCAGCGGCGACACCGAATAAACCCGACACAGCACCCGCTACCATTTTACGCGCAGATTTTGCAGCCATCTACATTATATAGTTAAATCATAGATTGCTTAGATGGGTCGATGAGCTCACAGCCCACCTGGTGTTAAGTGGTTATTGGAGCCCATAGACATCTACAACGTAAGTGCGCCACCCACCTTGAGATGTAAGTTCTAAGGTCTCAAGTATAGTTACAACGGCTGCCCCACCCTTTAAACCGAAACGCATTACTGCTTCACGACAAAAATATGCAGGGTGGTGGTATCTACCCGTGCGGACTCACAAGAGGTTCTACCACCAGTATATACAGTCAAACCTGGGTAAGTGAGAACTGGATTAGTGAGAAAACTCTATAAGTGAGAGTAATAGCTAGGACCCGTCATTTTAAGCTCCTAAAACCTCTATTAGCGAGAAACAGAAACCTCTGTAAGAGAGAGTCGTTTTTCCCTCATGGACCTCCGTAAGTGAGGCTGCTACTTATCTATACCTCTATAAGCGACAGTCGAGCTTTATTTATTTATAGTATTTAGGAGGAACAAATTACAAAACAAATTACAAATTTAATATCTGCTATTTTATGATTCATTCTTAACTTTTGTGGAACTTCTTAACATTGTTGTTGTATTGTTTTCTCGTCAATATTGAACCTATTCTATTTCGTGGAACTAAATATTGTTGTTATTTTATCGCATTCTTTTCAAATGGACACGTGTACCTGTGTACCGTCCTGTTTGTCGGACTTACTCAGTTTATCGTTAATAAATTGCGAAGGAAAGTTCCTGTCTGCATCATGTCAAAACGGAATATTAAAGTAGGTACTGCCATTAAGTGATAAACTTAAAATAGTGAATTCGTTTGAATCCGGAAAATCGCGAAATGAAATTCAGAGGGTGCATTAGCGAGAAACTCGGGTTAGTGAGAAACCTCTATAAGCGAGAATGAGATTGTGCTCCCTTGAACTCTCGCTTATCCAGGTTTAACTTTATTTAGAAGGTATTATGTATACATATATCTATAAGGTATTATATCTAAGGAAGGTATTATGTGTCCGCACGGAAAGCCCCATCCTACCTATTTTGGCCGTGAAAAAATCGTTCATTGTTCTATGAGTGAGACCGCTACTAAAAAAATTATCTCATGTTTCTAGCTAGATGACAACTTTCACTGAGCGATGTCTATAGACTCCAACGATTACTAAACACAAGGGCATAAGCTCGCCTGCTCGTTAAATTTGAAAACGCATTAATTCTTTAATACTTTCCTCCTGGTGGAACTTTGTACTAAATTCTTGAAGTTCGTGATTAACTACAGACCTAACATTTTGAACTTATCTTTGAATGAGAAGCAGTGCAAAAAATGTGGAGGATTTTTTTTTAATTCAATTTATCAAGAAACGAATATTTTTGCAAACTGCATTTTTATTCCCAAATAAAGGTATATAAAATCAAAGAATGTTACGCTGCTTACTTGTTTTCATCTCAAGCACAAATAGAATAGCAATATATTTATCTTAGGTATATATAAAATTCTGGTGTCACGATGTTAATTACCATACTCCTCTGAAACGATTTGACCGATTTTTATGAAATTTTATAAGTATGCATGTTCAGTAGGTCAGACCTACTGAACATGCATACTTATAAAATTTCGGCTACTATCTATTTTTCATACCCCTAAGTGATAAGGGTTGTCCACCCCTAACATTTATTTTTTATTTTTTGGACATTTTTTTGTTGTTGTAATGAGGCATTATGTGGTTGAATGAGGTTTTGTTATTTTTATATTCCCTCATCGTTCACAGCGCTATAAGCTTTTTTCACTTATTTACCACATCCTTACACATAATAAGTTAGTTTTTTTTTCTACCCTAGAAAGTCCCAAGAAATCTTTTATATGACAAAACAACGTTTTCCGGGTCAGCTAGTAATATATAAAATGATTATTTTGAAAAGGAAAATAATAAAAGCGAAAATAGATAAAAAGGATACTGAGTGCCCAAAATTATTAAAAAAAAATGCCTAACTCACATTGATGTTAATATCGATTTCTGGTACATCTCTCAGATCAGCCGCTTTCTCAGCAAGTTGTTTGAGTTCAAGATTAGTGGTTGCAGGTTTCTCAGCAAGAACTATGAGTTCACGTAGATAATCTTGGTGTACTTGCTCTACAAAATTATGATTTTTTAATACCTACGCTTTTATTAGCTTCAGACGTATTGTACCTTTTTAACGGAATCTTTGAACATGATTTTGACCCCCTTCAAAACGTCGGATTAACTCGAAATTTGGTATACTTATTAAGGACCGATGACAATTTAATATAAAAAAAAAATTGAAAAAAATTTTATTCAACTAAAAAATGAAAAATAAATAGTAGTTTAAAAAAAACGAACAAAATACGCTTTTATAGAAAATCCAACTAAAAAATAGAAAATAAATTTTAATAAATTTGAATTAAAAATAGTGTAAGAAAAATATATTTTATTGTAAAAAAAGCGTGGGGTGCATGGTATCAGTAGTTATAAATATTTTATGAACAGATATGAGTAGAAGGATTATTTTGATAATATCCTGAAAAGCACAACACGTTTTTTTACAATAAAATAATTTTTTATTTCACAATTTTTTTACACTATTTCTAATTCAAATTTATTTTCTATTTTTTTGCTTTTTATTATTATTTCTATAAAAGAGTATTTTGTTAGTTTTTTTAAACTATTATTTAATTTATCACTAGATTTTTAGTTAAAATACGGTAGTTACAGATAGGTTTCAATCGTATCGTATTATTTGGGAGCTTTCCGATCGTATAGACTTACCAGGTTTCTGATTTTCATTCGACTGTTGAATCTCAGGTACTACCGCGGAGTTTTGTCCAACATTTGTTGTTATTTTCACTCCACTTATAGGAATATTGACATTACCTATATTACCCTGAACCGTGGACTGTGTCAATGTTGTTGGGTTTAATTTAACATCCAAAGGCGTCTTAAGTGAAGATGCTTCAATACGTGCCACTGGTGTACCGAGAGTTTTGCTTGAAACTTTTGGCATTTGGGTACCGGTAGTTAAGATTGGGGCATTGGAAGTTTTGCCGTTGACCAACAAGTCCGGTGTAGTTTGTTTTTGATCAGAACCTAAAACCATTTTTGATTTCTAGAAAATTTCTTTACCATTTCACAGTGAAAAGAAAAATATGTTAATAGTAACCTCGAGACACCAGATTAAAGTTTTAATGCATTGTCGTCTACTAAACTCAAAACGTCTAATCAATCGCTCACAACATATCTTAGCGTAAATGGGAATTGTGGAGTGAAATCTAAAGGTTCTAGTAATCTCTTAACAGGTGGGCTGTGAGATAGTCTATTTGTCTGCAGGAACAAAAGAAACCCATGATCGTTTCGCCTAATGAGTACAAAAGAACCTAAGTTACAAAAGGTACAATTAATTATATTTATCGATCTTTATCTAAAATATCTGTTCAAAAATCTCACCAGTAGTGCCAATGTCTAATTCGTGAGTGAAGGCCATGACGTTGAGAGCTGACGAGAGAGCTGGTGCTACACCGTTCCCTACGTCACTAGCTAAACCCACGTCTGACGAAACCACGCAGTCTGGAGGCGGGGCTGGGACTCTTCGCCTATAGAATAGATTCAAACTGCATGACATAACAGAAACCTGATAGGCAAGATCATCTAGTAATGTAACTGTAGCTTCACTTGACCTTGAGACATGAATCATTCATTTACATAATTTGTGGCCTTCAAAACTGAATTCCACCACAAAGGTCTAATATTATAATGACAGGGGTCGATAGCGCCTGGCTTGGTTACTGGCGATCTGCTGTCTGTTGAGTTATAAAAGTGATGGCGGAATCATATTACCTACATAGCAATAGGCTGTTTGCCTATCTGAATCAATTTACAAAAATGGTCACAGCCTAGCCTTCCTTTGAGGTCTATTTCACAATTTTAACCAACTTCAAAACAGAAATTCGGAAATACCTTTTGCTCTAAATTGAGGATTCTCAACGTACCCTTATTTTTTATATTACGTCAGTGTAATTTTAGGATGATTTAATCATAAAAAGGTATAAAGCGGTTAAAATGATAATCTATAAAAATTATTACAACATTAAAAAAAAAAATTTTGACAGAAAGATTTTGTCTATTTATTACGTAGGTAGTATTGTCAATGGGTAGTAATTAAACAATGAGTTTTTTTTATTTGAAGAGCTATCTCATTATCCCGTTGCTTAGTTATTAATTATGAAGTTTGACGTTGTGGCCAAAAAAGCTTCTGTGCCTGGACTTTGATGACATTTTAATTCTTGTTGGCAAAAGACTAGTTTTTCTAAAGGTAAATCAACAGAGATCCTGTCATCAAACATTCTTAGCTACTCACTTAATTCTTAGTGAATATCTGTGACCTTGCTCGTTCACGAAGCCCGCTATAGAAAGCAGAGTATTAAATACACTTGACATTGGCGAAATCTAAAAGGAAACGCCATAAACCTAAGAGATAGATAGATAGATAGATATTATTCCTCATTTAAAATACTCACGGCAAGGGAGCTTTTGTTGGTGTCGAAATTGAAATACGGCCCCACATCAATCTACGTAACTCTTCACCGCTGATACCGCGTCTTCTCAACTCTGCTATTGTCACTTTACCGACGTGCTATAAAACGGTGACATTGTGTTTTAATCTTCGATCAACAATAGTTACTATTACTATTATTATACTACTATTATATAGTATTATTTACTACTATTATATATATTATATACCTACTATTACTATTACTATACTATATAAACTATTGTTGATCGAAGGTTTTAATAAAACAACTAGCCAACTGTGAATAAAAGTGAATACAACCAAAGCTTATATCTTCGAAGTGTCGAGCCCGACTGAGTGGTGTCAAACCAAACCGGTGCACAAAATGGGCGTATTATTTTATTTGGTTAATACCTATAATGTTTCTTCAGGTTTAAATGTTTGATAAACTGAGACTTTTCTTTACTTAATTTGATCCCATAGCATCCCAATTACTTAAAGTCTAAGATTAAGTAATCAACTTCATCTAATTTCGATTTCAATAATTTTTCATTTAAATAAACATTGTAGATTTTAGGTACTGCGTACCTACGTAGAAATTAATAATGCTAAAGCTAGACCAAAAGGCCTTACAAGTGTTGCCCGCATCAAATACAAAAATTGCAATATTATAATATTTTCCTGCAGCAAATATGTATATCTATCTAGGATTAAGCAGGTATCTATAACCATGCACTAAATAATTAAAAAAAACAATTATAAATTTAATTTCATTAAAACTATTTTTACGACTCAATCTCGTGTTTGTCATTGACATTGTTATTGGCATTATTCTGCAGTTTTGGTATATTTTATAATTTTCGTAGTCGTTCGTAGTGTAAGTAGATGTTATTCGTCGACATCTGAATGTTGTAGACCTATTTATACCGTCTATTTTCTTTTAAAAAAATCCAGACTTTTACGTTTCATTTCACACTGCGACGTGCTCTTTTTTTTAGTCCTACCTATGCTAAGTAGGTAAGCTCATGGGGCTCAAGCCGGAGTGTTGCTAGCACTGACCCTAGCAAGAGCAGTGCTTCGCAGAATCTACCACCAGATCGGAAACCCACTGCAAAGATCCGGCAAGAAACTCAGTGGGCTGTGTCTATGGGTTTATTTACTCGTCGAGCCCTTCGTCGCAAGCAACGGGTTCGGTGAGGGCGGTGACCGGGCGATGTGCTCCATAACTCTGACATCGAATTAATTGAATACACAAGTCTGCAATTAGTGAACATGCGAGATTAGCCTATAAAAGTAGTTGTAATTCAACAAGGCTTGCGAAAGCCGAAGATAATACAAAAAAAAGTTTTCCAACAACCTTCCAATTAGTTAAAGCGTCTTTCTTCTGTTTCGCTCTAGTTTTAGCTTTACTCTTGATGACCATAACCGCTCGTTGCTCGTATCTCGGATCGTCTGAAGGCCCGAGTCCTATAGAATACTCTTGCAAGTACTTATGTGCGTCATCCTGGGCCACTGAACGCTCTAGCGATACCACAATTTTCGCCCACTGGAATAATTCAACTTTAATGCCATAGGATCGTTCGTCATAATACAATAGTTTTTTTTACTGGTGGTAAGACCTCTTGTGAGTCCGCGCGGGTATGTACCACCACTCCGCCTATTTCTGCCGTGAAGCAGCAATGCGTTTCGGTTTGAAGAGTAGGGCAGCCGTTGTAACTATACTTGAGACCTTAAAACTTATATCTCAAGGTGAGTAGCGCATTTGCGTTGTAGACGTCTATGGGCTCCAATAACCACTCAACACCAGGGCTGTGAACATGTTCACCCATCTAAGCAATAAAAAAAAAATGTTTATGTTACACAAAATAACAAAAAAGCAAAAAGATTAAAATAACAAAAAAGCAACAAAATAAAATTAATATTTACAGTGTAGTTAGTCGACGAAATTATTCATGACGTCATAGCTATTGTTAAAGGGCGTGCGAGAGAGATAGCTAGATGTACCAATTACCCAATCAACTCACTTTCGATATATTATTATGTACATCTCATTAACAATTAATTTACTTTAAGTCTTGGGAAAAATTGTAGGGGGCCTACCCGTTAAAAATACAAAGGAAGAAGCAAAGTAGGAAAAGTCCCTTTATTTACCTGTTTGACCCATTCCTTCTCAGATTGCTCGATGACGTGAGCGTACGTGTTCCCCATCATGGCGATCAACATGTTCAATAGTAGAATAGGCACGAATATCATGAATACCGTGAACACAGTCTTCGAGAGATTAGGGTACGTTGTCTGACTGAGATCCGAGTACTGGAAAAAAATCAATGAAGTTCTGAGACTCGTGTCGATTCTCAGTAAGAGAAAGCTATGAAGGCTGTATAGGAATAGTTTTCGAAGCTAAATCCTGTTAATAAAACGCATATCGGTAACTCTTTGCTTCGGTAAGTTATTCACGGTTGTAGAGTCAAAATTAAGTGAACCTACAATGTAATACGAAGGTAGATTCTTTGCGTGCAGTGCTTTTTTTTATTGCTTAGATGGGTGGACTAGCTGCTAACAGCCCACCTGATGTTAAGTGATGTTAAGTGGAGCCTATAGACATCTACAACGTAAATGCACCCACCTTGAGATATAAGTTCTAAGATCTCAGTATAGTTACAACGGCTGCTCTACCTTTCAAATTGAAACGCATTACAACGCCTAACGCTTTAAGCACTAGATAATATAATTTATCGATAGCATTGCTTTTTCATCATCTCATGCATGCGTTTTACTTCATAACTTTGAATCACTGTCTTTCAAGGCGTTATTAATTGCTGTTATTATTTGTCTGCTGAATTTAAACCTTGTTTTTAGTCTAGGAATAAAGTTTTGTATATTCTCTCCGTTTTTTAGAAACGATTCCGGCATATATCTTGCCTTTTATACTTTAAGATCAATACACTATTAATTATACCTAAACGTCTTGAAAACCGGTGTGTATTAAAATATATTAAACGTTGCTTACGCTGTAATCTCCTAAGGTGATTTGGAATAGTGCCATCCACGTGCTGGGGTAGCTCGAGTACAAAGTCGACTGTACGTTTGGAAAACCTGCGCACGTTTTGAAAAAAAAGAAAAAGAAAAATTAATACAACATCGATTTTTCAATTTTGTGTCCGTTAAATTCTGTCATCAATTCGGAAAAGAGGTTATGACTTATTAACGCTGGACAGGATTTTGATGAGTCTTCAATTATTGAAAAATATAATAAAATCGGTACATAATCTGATAAAGACATAAGAATAGACGTTTTTATAGAGTACTAGCCGTACTGGGCTTCGCTGGGCATTTAAAGTTAACATTATTATTTATTGTCATTATTATTAGGGAGTGCGACACTCATAAATAATATCCATTAAGTACATATATTTTCTACTTGGATACCATGTTTCAAGTCAATCGGATGCACGGTTCAGTAGTTATAACGGAACATCCGTAAAAACCACTGTAGATTTATATATTAGTACTAGCTAGTAGAGTTATATATTAGTATAGATAATTCTTTGTAATCAGTTTGTTTGTTTGTGGCGATTCCAGCTACGCGCGGACGGGTAGGTGACCTCGCAGGGCTCTATCTGAGAGTTTGCTAATGTCTGCCATAGCTAGAGCAGTTCTTGGCTGATCTTCACCAATCGCATCGGAATTGCAACCCACTGAGAAAATCCCGCGAGAAACTCAGTGAGTATAGTTTGTAAGTAATTTGTGAAACTTTAAAATATGACTTTATGAGGGAAATGTATATCGGCAACTTTGTCAAAGATGCGTTTCATTTTTAATGAATTTTTATATTTTTAATGAATAATTATGTTCCACTATAAATTCTCTGACATTTTCAGTAAAGTTGCTAACCATGTTTTAATTGGAATCCATGTTGATCAGCGGTTCTGCGTTTCCGACATAGAAAGGCTTCGCGAAGCAACGCGAGCCTTTGTTCGTCAATCAAAAGTCAACGAGCAACTGGAGCAACTTATCAACTGTCAATGACGTTGAGTAAGCCATTTATCACGTACTTAGTGGTCCCCCGGTAGTCGAAATTCGACTATAATTTTTATACTTCTATAATCACAGATTTCGCCAACACTACACTTTAGACAAATACCTATTAATAAAGACAAACAATATTTAATCTATTTTCAGTTAGACCTCAGACTATCTATAAGCAATAAGAAAAGTTTGACAATAAACAAAAAGTATGCATGCGTGTGTGTGTCAAATACACGGTAGTGTGTGTAATGTTTTTTTTTGTTGATTTAATGTATTTTTATGCATAGTTATAAAAAAAAATAACATTCTGCACTCCGTCTCTATATTCTCTCTATAAGTGTGGGAAATTTCATACTCCTCCGTCCGCGCAACTTTCGTAAAAAGGGGTACTACAAAGTTTTTGCTTCACGTATTAATATATAGATTATCTGTATTTAGAATAGTTAAAAGAAACACCAACCTCTATACAAGAAGTAGAATGACTGCGAGAAGCCGAAGAGGACAATACAGTAGATGATACCGAACGTGAACATGTCCCCTGTTATCATACTGTAGATCATTGTCACGAATGGACCGGTCAATTTCACCGCGCTGCAAGCGAACTTTCATTAATTTCAATCATGTATTTTGCGTATGGAGAAAAGAATTAACAATTATTAAATAACTATATTTTTCTAGACAAAATGTTTGAATAGGTCACGAAGTTGATAGTTGTATCTCGGACTAAAAAATACTTGTGTCTATATGGCTAGATGTCTCAAAGTAGCTGAATGTTTAATCAATTTTCGTAACTCTCCTAATCTCCATATATATTTAAGCCATTTATGAAAGAAAGAAAAAAAACTAAACACCATGGTGTTCGCGTTAGAGAAAGTTCGAATGGCGTCAAATGTTCGTTTTAGTTATTTATCCAAGATGAACATTAGGAAAAGCCTTTGAATAAAACAAACGCGACTAGCGTTTCTTCTTAAAATTTAGACTCAATCTTCTTAATCTAGAATTCAATTTATTAATGTAAGTAATAATAGGTATATTTTACGCTTAGGTACAGTTTTTCTGACGTAAAACTAAAATTCATCAGACACAAGATGTGTTATTTGTCTAATTACTATTCGGGGCTGGTTTATTTATCTATGGTCAGCGCGTCCTTTATTTTGTAGACTTTAATTTGGTCTTTCAGTTGTTGGAAAAATACAGATGTCACGTTATATTTTTCGTCATGTCTTCGACTACCTGTGCCTCGCAGCCATTTTGTCTGGAGACTATTGTTAAATGTAGGCAGGTAGATGTAGTCTACGTGCCACAAAAAGTGCAAAAAAATAAAAAGAATAGCACTCGAAATAGTCACGTAACTAGGGATCATAGATAATACATATAAATTAGTTATAGATAGACAACTCAAGTCAACAAAGATGTTTACGGGCGTCGGCCACTTCGCTTCGCTTCGATTAGTTTCTCATTGCTCCTGTAGATGGCAGTAACGTATTACCTATCCTATATTTTATTTTTAATGAAGGATTTTGTAAATTTTCAGAAACCACAAATTGATAAAATTGAATCAATTTGTCTATAATAACAAATAAATACTTGTATGATTTATTATAATATTTTTTTATTTTCTGTGTTTAATTAAACAATAATGTAATACCTTAACTTTAACAACATACAAGTTTAGGGGCATCCGCTACAAGATGTCGCTAGTTTCCGTATAATTTTTTTTTGTCTTAAAGTATCACAGTTTCAGGGCCCTGCTAGGGATGGGCAAAATAATTCAAACAAGCTTAAATTAAAATATTAATAAAACTAATTTAAGCAGTGGAAAGGAAACAGAAAATGCGTTGCTAAAATTAAAGTATTTTATTATGTATTACATCAATCTCAAAGTGGGTGGCGCATTTGCGTTGTAAATGTCTATGGGCTCCAGTAACCACTTAACACCAGGTGGGCTGTGAGCTCGTCCACCCATCTAAGCATTAAAAAAAAAAAAAACAATGCTTATTTCATCTATACCGCTGCTTACCCAGCAAAAAACATCAACAAAAACCACGATCCCGGCAGCAGGAAAAGCAGTATGGCTTCCTCCACGTTGGTCTCCTTAAGGAGTCTGGCCGGTATGCACGCTAACACAAGGATGTTTGACGCCAAAAATATAAATTTGGCCGGCTCGTGAATCTAAAAATAAACGATTCGCTAAAATTTCTCCTTTCGTAGCTCGCAAAAAGCATTCGCGCACCTCATTGTCAATTTCATTTTGTGAAGTTAGAAAACTTTTTACTTAGTTTTTTCTGATGGTCGAATCCAACGAATTTAGTTTATTAACTCAATGGGACATGAATCAAGATCGCCATAGCTGTTTGTCAAAAAAAAAAAAAATAAACAAGCAATACAAGGCAATAATCTGGAATAGCTTATTCACTAGAGACATAGAGATAACCCGATAAAGTTAAGAAACATTAGTAACTATATTACTTTCTTGTCATATTTTTTAAAAGATACTGATATCTTGTGATATTGTATAGATTGTGAAAAAACTAGCGTGCAACTTGGTGCACGTGGATGAAGTGAAACTTCTTTTTCGATGTGCAGTATTGTGGTTTTCTTTATTTTTCATCCTTAAATCAGATTGCTGTTGTAATGCGGAATGCTGTGTATAAGAGATGCGATATCCTCAACATTTATATTATTATATATTTTAAATACTTCATTAGAATATTGGACGCTACTCGTTGCTAACGCTCGCGCTGGCCTGTAACAGGCACAGAACACTATTACTTCTAGCGAAGGTAACAGGTATACTACGCGCGTGCGTTCGAGTGCCGCGCATTCACTCTCGCTCTGTCTCTTTCTAGTATGGTAGCGTTAAGCATTTAACGCAACCTTGTTAGAAGTCGCATTAGAAGTTTAACTTCAATAAGTTAACACAACGAAATGCTGCGATTGCAGGTGTTTGTGTGTGTGTGTACAACTTACCAACTGCTTAAAATAAGCGACCAATCCTTGATTCTTTAGCTCGTCGCCTTGTTGCAGTATAATATAACACAATGTGCTCAATATAGTCCCAAGTTCACTGGCAAGCCTCAGTCCGCTTCTAGCGTCGTTGATCTCCAAGCCCCAGTTGGGATGGGCATCAGCTTCTGCGCTGCTGTGACGTAGGTACACAGAAACGGAGAGCAGGAGAAGATGCAACATCAGTATGAGGAGACGTTTGAGGAATTTCGTCTAGAAAAAATAGTTTAATATGTTATTGTTTAATAATATCATAAATTATACTTAACGTATATATTTTTATTTAACTTGTTCATACTGCGATGAGTTACGTATGTGATACATGAGGTTCCTGATATTTCGATCGTGTTGCAAGCGCCGTGAACATCTACCCGTGTTCGTGGCGCTGGCAACACTGTGTAATTACCTACATTACCCTTGAAAGTTTTAAAACAATTTAAATTATTGTAATATAGTGTACCCTGGCAAAAGTCTTCCATTTTTCTTCGAGCAACCTTTGTATGATACCGCCGTCTAACATGTTCAAGTGTTCTTGCTTTGTCCCGTTCAGGATAATGAATAAAGCCGAATTCCAATCTGAAATTTAGGGTAATGTTTTTGTTTTTATTAGCCTCGTTAGACTCAAGCGGCTATTGCAGCTTCAGCTAACAGGTAAGCGAGTTCACGGGGCTAAGCATCAGAGAATTTGATAACGTCTTCCCTAGCAAGAGCAGTGCTTCGTTACCTCTACCACCGGATTAATTAATTAATCCACCGACACAACTCAGCCGGTTGTGTCGGTGGATTAAGTGACACAGCTAATGTCCTTACTCATACTACACTAACAAGTAAGTAATTGATGAAGAAAATCAGTATTGTTTTGTGAACTTGTAAACATTGTAATCATTTAAAAACAAAATTCGTCTCTGTTTTATATTGTACTTAACAAAAAAAATCTAAGTAAGCTTAAGTAATTTTCCGTCCTTTTTGCGAGACGTAGACATAAATAAAAGTTTTATGTTTAATCTTGCGCTTTAACTGTCATTACATTATTTCCGGCGTTTTGAACAGCTTACAGTTTTCGTGGTCACTGACGACTAAGGTGTTATTCGTTGACCTTTCAATATTCAAAAGCAATAGAAGACAACAAAGACGGAAGTAAAAAATGCAAGGCTAAACCGCAAAGTAGTTTTAATTAAGATAATGTAACAAACAGTAGAGGCTTACTTGTACGCCCATCAGGCAGCAAGGTATCTAAAGCGTTCAAAGGGTAAGCGGAGCACGTAATGTTGGAGTAGCGCCAGAACTCTCTGGCTGATAGCTCCAGCATCTCTCTGAAGACAGAGGCCCGACCCAACTGACAAGCCAAGGTTAGTGGGGTAAAACCGGCTTTATTCATTCGACCGTTACTGGCCGGAACTTTAGGGTGACGCAGGGCATATCCAAACATGTCCTGAGAAATAGGAAAAGAAATCGATAAAAAAGATAGAGGGATTTATAATGTGAAGCTGGTCAATCTAGACAAGGGAATGAAATGTGTTACAAATGTGTATGTGGAAGAACCATTCTGGAATATAGTGTGTTACCAAACCTATTCTTGCAACCTACCACATACCATGTGGCTCTGGAACACACTTGGTTTGAAGGGTGAGGCAGCCGTTGTAACTATACTGAGAGCTTAGAACTTATATCTCAAGGTGGTGGCGCATTAACGTAGTAGATTTATATGGGCTCCAGTAACCACTTAGCACCAGGTGGGCTGTGAGCTCGTCCACCCATCTAAGCAAATAAAAAAAAAGGAAAAACCTTGCCAGATCTCGCATGGTGCTTTTCCCGGAGCCGTCTTATCTAATAAGCTATGTTCCACATTAGTGAACAACAGATACCTACCACTCACCACCAGGTTATTTATTGTTCGATCGCCTTCGAACTCATTAAAAAGTAATTTCAAATTAATTATACCTACTACATATTTAAAATTCGTATTGTTCATGAATTCGTTATCATTAATACGTTAAACTGACTAAATGCATATATAATTGACCATCAAACATAGTCTCCGAATGTTAAATAAGTTGATTTCAGCAGTCAACGATTGCGTCTCTGTCGTGTTCTGATTTTGGGAATATCTGCCATAAATGGTATTTTTTTGTGTTAAGTGGTTACCGGACCCCGAAGACATCTACAACGTACATGCGCCACCCATCTTGAGATATAAGTTTTAAGGTCTCAAGTATAGTTACAACGGCTACCCCACCCTTCGAACCGAAACGCACTACTGCTTCACGGCAGAAATAAGCAGGGCGGTGGTACCTACCCGTGCGGACTCTCAAGAGGTCCTACCACCAGTGTAAAAGGTAATGGTAAGGTAATGGTAATGGTAATGGTAAAAGGATTTCATTGTGTTAATCAGTTAATTCAAATAATTTAGGGGTTTTTTGACAAATTAATGGAGCAGAATTAATACATGTAAGCATACCAGTTTATCACAAACGACCACCATGTGTAGTATCATGTTCCCGAACGAATCCTGAGCATCGGGATCTGCCCCGGAATCTAGTAAGAGGTTGTAGACTGCTTCGTTCGCGCAACAAGCCGTCCAGGCCAGGGGGTATTCGCCCAAGTATGCCAGACCTTCGTAATTTGTTTGTCGCGCTGGCGGTACTCTTTGTTGGTCGCGGGGTAGGAAAAAGCTACCTGTGTTACCATTTTCAATTAATATTTTCTCAAAACATTTCTTATGGATGTTCTATATATTCTGGAAGAGAGTACCTACTGTGAGCCCACACGGGTAGTAACCACCATCCTGCCTATTTCTACGTACTAGTTATGCGTTCGTTTTTGAATAGTTGGACAGGAGTTAGGTATATAATACAATTTGAGACTTTGACATCATATCAACTATTTTGATTTACTCGTATATTCAGCACCGTTATTACTAGTTTTAAGATACTCCTGTAAAAAACTCTCCACGAGACAGGCAGTGCCTAGTGTGGAGAGTTTTTAGCAAACTGTTATGTATGTTTTCAAGGTTTTCAAGGTTAATGATAAAATTCACGTAGTTATGTCCATGGACTCCATTGATTAAAATTAGATCAGACGGACCCCGAGCTCAACTGTCGATTGAGGGTAGTATCAAAAAATATTAAAACAATGAGTCCATTTACATGCCCTTCTTCAAACGAGGCTTGTGGAGAGTATTAAGCGGTAGGCAGCGGCTTGGCTCTGCCCCTGGCATTGCTGAAGTCCATGGGCGACGGTAACCACTCACTATCAGGTGGGCCGTATGCTCGTCTGCCTACAAGGGCAATAAAAATAAAATAAAAATTAGCTTCGTTAAGTACGCACCAATGGCTCTCTGGTTGACATCAGCTCCGGCCTCAACTAGATCTTGTACTAGCTCGTTATTGCTGTACGCTATTGCCAGATGTAAAGAGCTTGCCCCTGTAACGATTCATTTAAGATATAGTTCATCATAACCATAGGTACTCTGTAAAATTATTCAATTAACCCTAATCTGTAGACAAATCTGAGTAAATATACGTCACATGAAAATTACGGGCTAATATTTTTCCTCGCGTGTGTTTAGGTATATAATTATATAGAGATATTCCCCTCGACCGGATATCCGTAAATGGATTCTCCAGCGTTAAAAAAAAAGCGTATATGAACTTTGTGCTTTACACATAATCGTATTTTATTTTATCTAAAATATAAAAATAAAACAATTTGTTAACAGCAAAGCTAGCGCAGACCTACGTTGTTGTTAGAAAGGTTGTTTCTGAACAAACTAAAGAGACTAAGTTTAACGTTTAGGTTGCACTGAGATTTTATCGCTATTTAGGAGATACGGAGCTTGAGATATGTGACGTTAATTTTCTGCCATCCTTCGGACCAATAATACTAAAACACTTATGGGAGCCAACGGTTTGGCTATGCCCCTGGCATTGCTAACGTCCTTGAGGGACGATAACCACTTACCATCAGGTGTGTTGTATGCTAGTTTACCTACAAGCTCATTAAAACGCACGGCCATGACGCTATTTTTTTATGTGTCCCACATCGTTGACGGTACGATGTTAAAAAGAGGAAAACGGTACCAACTCAATAGAGTTCCACGAAGCAGATCGTGTGGAACATACGATATTTATTAGTGAATCACAGCATTACCTGCATATATCCCGAGTTCGTTCTGTAACGAGGAAACCCGAGAATAAACCGTAAATGCGGTTTAAATTATACTAGAGGCCCCGCAGTAGTCGAAATTCGACTATAATTAATTGGAATTGTAAGTTTGTACACTATTATGATTGTATTTTATATTTCTATAATCACAAATTTCGCCAAAACTACACTATAAAAAATATTAACAAAGACAAACAATATTTAATCTATTCTCAATTTGACAACAAACGGCAAGAACAAAAGTTTGACAATAAATAGTATGCATGCGTGTGTGCGTCAAATACATGGTATATAGTGTGTGTAATGTTTTCTTTATTGATTTAATGTATCTTTTATGCATTATTTTAAAAAAATATTAGCATTGTGCACTTCTTCTCTATGTTCTCTATAAGTGTGGAAAATTTCATATTCCTCCGTCCGCGCAATTTTCGTTAAAAGGGATACAAAGTTTTTGCTTCACGTATTAATATATAGATATACGACTCGTGAAAATCACACAATAGGACATAAGACTTTCATAAATCTTCTATCTTAAACAAAACGCTTCTGCTGATTGTACTATGTAAATAATTCAAGACCTAAAGATTACTGGTGGTAGGACCTCTTGTGGGTCCGCACGGGTAGGTTACCCTACCTATACCTATACTGCCTATTTCTGCCGTGAAGCAGTAATGCGTTTCGGTTTGAAGGGTGGGGCAGCAGTTGTAACTATACTGAGACCTTAGAACTTATATCCAAGGGCGGATCCAGCTTTGGCGCCAGGAGGGGGTCACATAGTCGTGGGCAAGTTAAGAACTTATAATTTAATTTTGATAACAAGAGATAATAAATAAATCATGATGTTCTTCAATTAGTCCAAGTTAGTTCAAGTCCTGGATCCGCCGCTGCTTATATCTCAAGGTGGGTGGCGCATTTACGTTGTGGATGTTTATGGGCTCCAGTAACCACTTAACACCGGGTGGGCTGTGAGCTCGTCCACACATCTAAGTATTAAAAAAAAAACATATTAATAACATTGAAAATTTTGAAAACGCGAGGTCAAACTCAGTTTTAATCATGTCATTGCATCTTGTTTATTGTTCTATAATTAGTTTTCACTCCATCTGAATACACACCTAAATATTCTTCACCTTCAACGACGTCTAGTGACAGCTTCGGAAAACATTTTACTAGAGTTCGAGCTAATCTTGTATGGATCTGTAATTTCAATCAATAGATAGTTAGTCGTAGCTGCAATGAAATCGATTTGGAATATTTGTAAAACACGAGATTGTGCTGAAAAATCGAAGGAAACAAAAATATTTTGTGCATTTTCATACAGTGTGCTAGTTTAGGACAGATAAATTTCAAAAACTAATGTTCTACATTAAATATGTTATAAACTAGGTATTTATTAAGGGCAAGTAAGTACACACCCTTCGAAATCAAATCAAAAGTGTTATTTTTAACGTGTTTTTATAATATTGGTGTGTATGTATAAATGATTGTGAGTAATGGAATCTTTGAACGTTATTTTCACCACATTCAGAGTTCAACCTCAGATTAAATTGAAAATTTGCACACGCATCAAGGATCAATGACAAGACAATAATTTGAAAACTTCGCTTTAGTATCTAATATCAACCGTATAAGAGAAAATATGAAATCACTTGTTAGTCCGATTTGCTGTTTAAGCGTATTTCTTTGTTTATATACTATCGACCCGCCCTCGCTTCGCTTCGGAAACTGTAATTTATTATTGGTTTCTCCACTATTTAATGGGTGTTATTATACATATAAACCTTCCTCTTCAATCACTCTATCTATTAAAAAAAACCGCATCAAAATCCGTTGCGTAGTTTTAAAGATTTAAGCATACATAGGAACAGATATAGGGAGAGAGAAAGCGACTTTGTTTTATAGTAGGTATGTAGTGATAAACATGAATACCGTTCACCTTAGTATCACAAATAATGAGTACATGAAGCAAAGATTCGCCGAGAGCTCCTCTATAACACATCTGCCAACAGGCGGTGTGGTCTTCCCATTTGGCGAGCGGGTCATAAGGTGAGAGCGATGCTTCAATTGGAAGTACAACCTAAAGACACATTTATTTATGAGCACGCTTTATCCTGCATCTATTTAAGTAAGGAAATATTATAAAGTAATTTCAACTTGCTTCAAAACGTTTGACTACCTTTAAAATTCGCACACATATCGAAAACCGATGAGGATGTAATAATTTTATTATTTCGGGCAAAATATAATACTGCGATAGTCAGAGTTGAATATAAAAGGGTGCGTGTACTTATGCACGCGCGTAAGAAGTTATACTTTTTTTTTTTTTTTTTTTTTTTAAATAAATAATTAATAATAAATATTTAACGTTAATAATTTAATAATCTTTAGTATGAATTATATTAAATAATAATTTTGTCATTTATATTACTAAAAAATGAATGCTAATAACACTTTTTTTACGAGTGTACATGCGCGAAAGTTCACCTGCGGCTATATTCAGACTCGCCAAGTTACGTCGGTCGTATTGTAATGAGCGATTTAGTGGGTAACTTCATTTCTGTTAATTTTGTGTCACGGAGCGCGCGCATCGTAAAATTTCACTCTCATAAATTTTTCATAACGCGCCTAAAGAAGTATAACTTCAATAATTAGAATTAATATTTTTAGCTCGCTTTGCTCTTAAAGTCTGTTTTTGTTTTTAAACTAAATTATATGTATTACTTTAATTCAGGAAGATTTGGAACTAGAAACATAAAATATATTTTTTCTAAAGCTACGACTTTTCTTGGTTGTTCTTTTATTTTAATAACTAAATAAAATCTACTTAAGAAGTCGACCAGTGATCACGGCGCTTGTAACAGTGTCGAAATATCAGAAACTCATGAAAAGTAAAAATCGTGGTGAGAACCCGGAATAGTCTAGTAAAGTGTAGATAGCGAAAGTTTAAAACAATTTTGTTATCTGATAAAGGTTTGCCCAACCTCTAAATGCCATGTCCTTTGTGATATGTACGGGTTCCGGCAGCCATTTAACACCAAATCGATCACGATTTCATTCATTTAGCTTTGTAATTATAAAAAAAGAAACATTGATACATACATATTTTATTCCTTCTCACCTGTTCTTGGTCTCTGAACTTCCATCTCAAGTATTCAGCACGATTGATGACCCGGCCCCTCCCTCCGCCGTACATGTATGCAGCGAATTCGTCTCTCATTAACTTTTCAGCGGCTGTCATGCCACCTTTCGCGTAGGTCTCTAAAAGTAGACCGCCTGTAATGGTTGAAATATGTCTGAGGTGTCGGAATAGGCACGGAGGTGACTTGCAGGCGGATACATAGTGTATGAGTGATGTATTGGCAAATGATGACGTGTTTATCGTGCCTTTTTTTTGGGCCTGAGCCGAACCTCGTACGAGGTCCACGCGCCTAGGGGGCGCACGGGGTATGTGGGACTTGGCGATCTGCAGATGTTATGAGCAGACCGCAGGCCAAAAGAGTTTTAGGGACCTACCGCACTAAACGACTCCCCTGCACTCTCATACCCGACGTCCGATCTCCGTCTGGGGTCAGAACCTAGTCAAAGTAGGGGGGTTCCTGCGGTCAACATCACAACATCACAGCGCCTCTCCGAGGACGCACGGCCGACGGGTCGTCGAGGCGACGGTCAATGACCAACGACGCCGGTCGCCACTCTACCAGGCTGCCTGGGCGATGCCACTGGTGTTCCGGGATACCCCGCTGGGTCAGAACCAGCCTGCCGGGTCGGAACGCGATACACCGACGACTGGGTTGCTTTTCCACATGTTCCTCTTCATCCGTCATGCCAGCGCGCTAAAGTGATGGTAGCGTGCGGTGAAGCCTCAACCTCTCAGGTCTCCCCGTGACCATCACCGGGAGGAGACTGCCTCCTCACAATGGCCGGAGCTGGATGAACACCCTCCTCTGACGACCGATTCGGCGGCGGTGGCACGGCGCCGAGAGAAAAGAAAAGCTCTTCCTCTCCCGTTTCGCCGGCTCCTTCTGCGAGATAGTGGACTGCCCGCTGCCGAGCATCGTAGCCATGACGTTCGGAAGCGACAAGTCCGGTCCTATTTTTGTAACGAGGACGCGGCGCTGCTCCGCGAATGCAGGACAGTACGCAAGTGTGTGCTCCGCCGTGTCCTCGTTACAGCCACTGCAGTGGTGGTGGCACTTCGGCGTCGGCTCCCTCCGGGCGACTAGGTGCAGGTAGCGGCCGAAACAGTCTTGTGCCTTGAGCACCTGCGTCGCATGCGGACCGAATGGTCGAATGGTAAACAGTCGACGCTGCCTAAAACACGTTTTTTCGCATTCCGATGCGTCATCGTTGCGCAAGTTGTCTTGGACATTGGACTCTTGCGTGTTATGCTGTATACGCTGATAACGCATCGGACGTCCGCGAAAATGCTGACGCTGGCGTTGGTCGCCTGAGTGTATACCTCGATTTACGATATGTGAAGTTCTTTGACCTGTGCTATTTTCATAACAATTATAGTTACGACTATAATTTGTCTTATTGTTATAAAAATGGCTATCTCCTCGGCCTCGGAAACCTCTGTAGTTTCCACGTTTAACATTGTGGTTAGCTCTAAATTGCATAACCTGCTCTTGTGGGTGGAAATACATAGATTGCTCGTCTACCGCAGCTGTAATACTTCAGATAAGGACGCAAACTGTCGCGAGGCAATCATGGTGCTGAGCCGTCTGTCCGCCAAACCATCGCTAAATCTTTTAATTGCAGTCTTCTAATTGAGAGGACGCAACACCTCATATGCATCGCGCTTCTCGTTAGCCTGATATGAGATTTACGAACAACTCCTGAATCTTAGAACCAAATTTTTCTGTAGTCCTACGACCTTGAGTAGCTCTAAATAATTGGGTTTGTAATGCTACAGCCGATTTTTTCGGTAACAAATGAACGCGAATATCTTGGACATTGGACTCTTGCGTGTTATGCTGTTCAGTATCCTCCCGATCGACTAACGGTGCTTTTAGGTACCTCGAGCACCGGTCATCGTTTTCGTTGAACCCGTCGTTTGCGACGAAGGACTCGGCGAGTAAACTAACCTACAGACACAGCCCACTGAGTCTCTCGCCGGATCTTCTCAGTGGGTCGCGTTTCCGATCCGGTGGTAGATCCTGCGAAGCACTCTTGCTAGGGTCAGTGCTATTAACTTCGCCAGGTTTAAGCCCCGTGAGCTCATCTAGTCGTTCGGTTACGCTGATGTAGCATCTCAAGGCTATCAGCTTACATAAGAAAAAAGGGAGTGGCCTGCTCGAAGTGGTATTCGGAGGGCGACCCCTTTTGAAGAGCACTGCTATGCTTTTCGTGGGGTTGATGTCAATGCACCATTTCTGGATATAATGTCTCATGGTGGTTGTTGCGATCTGGAGTCGCCGATGCAATGACAACTTCCTCCTACACGAGTAGTAGATAACTGTGTCATCACGAAGAGCGCTAGATGAGTCTCCAGAGACCGGGGTATATCGTTGATATACAAACTAAATAACAACGGGGAGAGCGCGGAGCCTTGCGGTACTCCGGCCGTCAGATGACGGGGGCGAGAGCGAGTTCCTTCTACTCGATACCGAAACGAACGGTTCGACAAGAAGTTTCGTATGATGAGCAGGAGTCTGTCAGGCACTCCCGTGTTATACCTACCGTTTGTAAATCAAACCGCTAAGCCAGATTTCGGCGAACGCCTTTGTGATTTCAAAGAAAAGGTCTCCGGTCGGGATTGGTTTCCGCCTATTTAGGCCCTTTAAAATAATATGCTCTGTGAGGCGGTGCAGTTGTTGTATGCACGAGTGTTTGGCACGGAATCCAAACTGCTCGTCGATTAATAATTTCCTTTTGGTAATGAAGTCCCAGAGGCGTTTTCGAAAGAGATGTTCGTATATTTTGCCTATCGTTGGGAGGGGACTAATCGGTCGGTAACTCGCGGTTTAATTTTTCGGTTTGCTCGGCTTATGTATACCGATAAAGTCTGCAAGGAACTGTACAAAACTATTCGTTTTTTTTTTTTTTTTTCCTACCTATGCTGATAGCCTTGAGAGGCTATTTCAGCTTCACCCTAACGTGTGTAGGTGAGCTCACGGGGCTCAAACCGGAGAGTTGCTAACACTGACCCTAGCAAGAGCAGTGGTTCGCAGAATCTACCACCGGATCGGAAACGCGACCCACTGAGAAGATCCGGCGAGAAACTCAGTGGGCTGTGTCTAGGGGTTAATTCGCTCGTCAAACCCTTCGTCGCAAGCGACGGGTTCGACGAGGACGATGACCGGTGCTTGTGGTGCCTAAAAGCACCGTTAATGGATCGGGAGGATCCGTAATGACGTGCTTTGGGCGACGTCGACTGTTAACCATTCGGTCTACAGGATCGGGTATGTAGTTTCCAGCGGCCACGACAAGAGGGTTCTCATGTCGTGCCGCCTTCTCGAANTTTGCTCGGCTTATGTATACCGATAAAGTCTGCAAGGAACTGTACAAAACTATTCGTGTCCGTTGCATGAGTTAATATGTGATAGTCGTCTTTGAACTGTGCCGCCTCAAGAACGACGCAGCACATGAATGGCCGTCAAAAATTCCGACAAAGGGGACCGTTCGCGGTGTTTGTTCAAAGGACACCGAACGCGATGCGTGTAGAGCTTTTAAATGTGCCGCCAAAGAGGCCGCTCAGCTTAAGTCCGAGCGTAGCTTGAATATAGGAAATTGGAAGTTGTTTGAATTTTGCCGCACGCCGCGCCGCGCCGCCGCTAGTGGTAGGCGAAGCCGGTTTATATCGCTACAAATGAATTTGTATGTTGTCCTATCATGCACTGAATGTTTTAAATTGCCGAATGAAGCAAATTAGCCATTATTTATAACAAAAGTGTTTGGTAGATAAGCGCCGAATAATGATATTTGACCAAGTAAATCATAAATACTGGGTAGGTCATTATTTTATGAAGTTATTACTTCATGAAAGAGTAATTAAAGTAAATTTGGCGATCACATGACTTTTGCTGATGTTACTCCATTGTGTATCATGCAAACCATAAGTGTAATTTTCTTTTTAGGTAACGTTTCTCTAGTAAGACGATAAATGTATTCCCTTTCACCTAATTTACAAAGTCAATACTAATAGTAGGTACCTTTCTTATAATCAGCTAATTTGTAAAGAACGGTGTGGTCTTCGCTGCTCGGCTGGGATATGACTCTATCGAGGACCGAGCCAGCACCTTGAACGTTGCCCGAAGTCAGAAATTTTCCAACGGCATTACCCATACCTAGTTAACTATAATGAAGTTGCTACTGAAAATCCTGCAATAAATGTAGAGCAGTCAATAACCTTTTGACAGTTAACAAGAGAATTCAAGATTATTTTGAATGTTTTAAATAAATCTTCAGTAGATAAAATATGCTCGGATTTAGGATGGGTAAAGCAGTTAAAGCCCATGGAGATCAGAACGTGAATTCCGACACCTACCCAGATCTATGAGGCCAAACTATCAATCGTATTGGATAATAACTCCCAATTTTCAAATCGGAATGCATGACTGCTATGCGGCCGAAGTAGTGGTATTTACAGGTAGGATGAATCTTTTTTTTATTGCTTAAATGTGTGGGCGAGCTCACAGCCCACCTGGTGTTAAGTGGTTACTGGAGCCCATAGACATCTATAACGTAAATGCGCCACCCACCTTGAGATATAAGTTCTAAGGTCTCAATTATAGTTACAACGGCTGCTCCACCCTTCACACCAAAACGCATTACTGCTTCACGGCAGAAATAGACAGGGTGGTGGTAGTGGTGGTACCTACCCGCGTGGACTCACAAGAGGTTCTACCACTAGTAATTACGCAAATTATAATTTTACGGGTTTGACTTTTATTACACGATGTTATTCCTTCACCGTGGAAGTCAATCGTGAAAATTTGTCAAGTACGTATTTCATTAGAAAAATTGGTACCCGCCAGCAGGATTCGAACACCGGTGCATCGCTGCATACGAATGCACCGTCTTAACTTTTAGGCCACGACGACTTCACAATCGAATCGAATTCGAATCTACCCGCGTTAATTTGGATGTGGATCACAGCACGTTGTCATATTAGGTACTCAGTGAACGGTGTTGCCCATTCTCCAGTGAATCCTTTTGTCGCCTTTTACCGATATCCGATACCACACAGTCAAGCACAAACTTAACGGTTTTCCCGCTTAACAATTATGGATTTTATTATGCTTTAAAATTAGGACATTTTGAAATCAAGTTCATTTAGAATATCTTATCTTATGTTATCTTATATATATTATATATTTATACCTTTAAACGAGCAATTCTTGTATATATATAATCTGAATCTCGGAAACGGCTCCAACGATTTTTATAAAATTTAGTATACAGGGGATTTCGGGGGCGATAAATCGATGTAGCTACGATTTATTTTCAGAAAATGTTGTTTTATTCGTGTTTTCAATAATCAACTTTATCGATAATCAACTTTATGACTCTTCCCGAGAGACATCTATTGGCGAATAATAATACTATTTTTCATTATTGAGAGCAACTAACTGTTCTATAAACACAATAACTCTAAAGCTATTTCAGCAGATGGCGTTGTTAAGCCTCCCGAAGTCAATGAGTGTTTGGTTTAAGGTTAGACCAAGAAAATGAATAGTTTATTTATATTATTTGTGTCTTTTTAACTCACATGTTCACTTAAAAATGCCTAAACGATCTTGGAATATTTCATCATTTTATCAATATGTAATTCGTATTTAAATATAATTTCTAAACAACACAATTTATCAAAAAAAAAATCATCGTCTAGTAGGTGCAATAAAACATTATAGTCTTATCATCTTTAGTTTTCACATATCAATATGTACGTATCTATTTTAGTTAATTAATTCTAAAATTCATTGCGAAATAAAACTTATCCTAAACAGAGTTTAGAACACAAAAGTAATCCGAAAAGAAATATTTCTGCGGAAGCATTCATTTTTGGCACACTATAGACATACCGTAATATTTGAAGGCTTCTCATTCTTTTTATAATGTATTTTTAAGTCGTTGGATAAATCACTAGCTCTTAGTTGAAAGCTGCCATGTTGAAGTGATGTCTAACTTAGACATATTATTATTCGTAATTAAACACAAGTTGAGTTCCCTGTAGGCCGTGTTTTTATTATTTTTACAAAAACATATGAATACGTGCTGTGTGAGTTTGTAATAAACAAATTACGTTGTCATGGTAACTAGATTTGGGCTAAAGCAGGATATTACATGTTTCAAGCTGTGCCCACTCTTCCGATCGGAATGTTATAAATTTTTGGGTGTGTATAAATTATAATTTGTGCGAACATATCCAAATATCAGCAAACATTTATACACAAAATGTTTTACAAATTATCCATATATAGAAATAACATATTTTTATCCGATATATCCGATTAAAGGTGGAGGAGGAAAGGTGGTCCGTATGCCTTTCTAGTTTTATCAGGACAGGTGAGAGAGAATGGACTCAGCCGGGAGGGGTGGGATTTACTAACAGCTACCCGAACGCCTCTGAAGAAGACCTAATACCTAATAACCCCAAGGGCAGCTGCTTCACGAATGAATCTACTATCGGATCGGAATTACGACTCGCTGCGAAGATCAGGCGAAAAACTCATCGGGCTGATATTCAGGTTAGGTTGCACGTCGAACTGTTTGCTGAGTTCGATGAGTACGGTTACCGGGGTCCCCAAGCCTGCTCCTAGTGTTAGAAATTATTTGGGTGACGGCATTTAAGTTGTGAAGTCTACGA
The DNA here is from genome assembly GCF_003987935.1 of Bombyx mandarina. Next base: position 72,473 of record NW_021011529.1, on the reverse strand, counting down.
TAGTACAAAGTATGCGTTAAATACTTTGTGAGTGCGACCGTCCATCATGTATTTAATTATGTTCTTATATTTTAATTTATCATATTGTACTCGCTCCGATTACACGAATGATTAACAAGAAAAAAGAGTGTAATATTTTTATTTTTTATTTTACCGGTGCCTATTTATTCCCCGCGCGCTATCGCTGGTCCAAAGAGTGCAGTAACAATACCGGTTTAATAGAGATAGCATAAAAATGTGTTAAAATTGAATGTTTAGAAGTCGTACGTTGAGAACGCATCACGCAAAAAATACTGCTTAGATTTCAATTAAGTTAATTTTGGTACTACTTTTTAGAAAAGTGCCATCACTTTAAAAAAAATATCTTTGCTTAATATAAATTTATTGCAGGCGGGTCGCGTTTCCGATTCGATGGTAGATTCTGCAAAGCACTACTCTTGCTAGGGCCAGTGTCAGCAACACACCCGGTTTGAGCCCCGTGAGCTCACCTACTAGTCAAGGTTACGCTGAAATAGCCTCTCAAGGCTATCAGCTTAGGTAGGGAAAAAAATCGGTTTAAAGAAACCACGTTCGCTTAAAATGGTACTCAACAGATAACGTTAATATTTTTATAAATTGGGCTATGTTTAACTGTGCCGTCTAATATAATCATGCTTCCATACGAATATTATAAATGGGTAGTGTGTGTTTGTATGTCCTCCTCTCACGTCTAAACGAAACAACAGATTGATTTGTTTTTAAAGGGATAGGTTTATGTAAAGAAAGTGTCATAGGCTTTTATCTCGAAAAAACAACTCGTTCCCACAGAGGTCGGTTGTTATTAGAACCTACAACAATAATAAAATAATATTTTTTCAAGGCATAAAAAATAAGTTTAATATTACGTACATACAAATTTTTTTTGGCTTCCCTAGACATCAGCTACTCCAAAGACTGTACTTTGTTACGATTTGTTAAATAAATCCAAGATACTTATTATTTATTTGCCAACGGTACCGAAAGACGGGACGTAAGGTGATCGCGGCAAAACCAAAGGAGATTTATGAAACCTACAGAAATGTTTTTCTTCCTACCTATGCTGATAGCCTTGAGAGGTTATATCCGTTTCTCCTTGACGTGTAGGTGAGCTCACGGGGCTCAAACCGGGTGTGTTGCTAACACTGGCCCTAGCAAGAGCAGTGCTTCGCAGAATCTACCACCGGATCAGAAACGCGATCCATTGAGAAGATCCGGCGAGAACCTCAGTGGGCTAAAGAAACGTAATATGATATTACGGATGGATAGTATGGATTGTAAAACTCTTATATTACTAATATGACAGTTTTACAATCCATACAGTTATAAAAACAATGTACTTACTTAGAGTAACAGCGGGGATTCGGCGGGGTAAGGGCCGCGCGTTTCGCTGCCCCCAATCGCGTTTAGTTTGCGCACTCAAAAGATGAGGGCAGAGACAACCATAAAGCTTTTTTTTTGTTTATTTATTGCATAGATGGGTGGACGAATTCACAGCCCACCTGGTGTTAAGTGGTTACCGGAGCCTATAGACATCTACAACGTAAATGCCGCCATCCACCTTGAGATATGAGTTCTAATGTCTCAGTATAGTTCAAACCGAAACGCATTACTGCTTCACCGCAAAAATAGGCAGGGTGGTGGTACCTACCCGTGCGGACTCACAAGATTAGAAAAATTGGTACCCGCCTGGGGTAAGTACATCTCGAGAATCAATAAATACATTCATTATAATGGTACACACTTGTTCTGTTGTATAGATATGCTTTGAAAGCAAAATACAACAAGGATTTAAGATTTCATAGATTTTTTCGTGACACGAGATAAGCTTTTTTATAATTTCATATTACTATCTTTACATATCGTTACCCTATCTTTTAGTAGAGCTTGTATTCGACAGATCAAAAAATTGTGGTAAAGTCTGGAATGAACTAACCACAAACCTCCGAACCTCTAATAACGAAGACATAAAAGACGAAGAATATTCGCCGGATTTTCCAGTGCTTGTTTTTATCTTCTTGTTTCGAATCTAAAATCAATATACCTAAATTCATTCTGTGCAATTTCAATGCGCGGTATTACATTGTAACAAACATTGCGCCACCAATCTGCGATCCATATCGTATTACAATAATTATAGTGACGCATTGTTCCCCTATATTATTTATTCTTCGTAAATGAAAATTTCCATTGAATGTATTTTATATATAAATCTATATGATGACATAATATGGTTGGCCACGCTTCCATGCGTGCTTATTTCGAAGGTCATTTACCCGCCGTCCGTGTAGCGAGTTTGCGACGGAAGAGGTTAGAGCTAGAGAAGGGGCAATGCTTTGTCGAGTTACAAGCCGCCGACTGTGTTACCATGTATTGTTTTTTCATTTTACCTGAGTTTCCTATATTCCTATATATTTTCATCGAAGCGCTGTTTTAAAATCCCGGCTGATTAGAAAATATAATACATGTTTTTTTAAATTTCATTTAAGTTCGATTTACGTATATGAGAAGAGAGTATTTAAAAGATATGTTTTTTAACCTCAGTGTTCATTAAAATCGGGTGAAACGCTCATTGATGATAAATGTTTGCCGGTGCTCATGGAAATTGGCGATATCAAGGACCATTGTCTACCACTATGTGTTCTGTTAACACTTGGTTTTAAGAAAGATATGTAACTACGATCAAAAATAGTTTAGATGAGTTCACGTTAACATGGAGATCTTTTTACAGCTTATAATATCTTTCAAAAGCTTTCTGGATCAACTTAATGGATGCTGACAGTAAAAATATGCTACGCTATGCTTTACGCTGCTATAAGGGGCCCATTTGGTGTTAAGCGAGGACCAAAAACCTAACATTAGTTATTTAATAAAATCCGTACGGCTTAGTTCTGTAGCGAAACAATCATGCGTTCTTCAATAGTAGCTTTTACCGAAATTTAAGGAAAAGCAATTGAATTGGCAACCTTGGTATCGGTAAGGCGAAGTGTGCGGGGACTGGGTCAAATGTGCCCGCTCCACGATCCCCCCAGCACCGCGCGCGACGTTAGACGAGCGACATCACAGCCCGCCGCCGCCGCCGATGATTCAGTCGAAATTGAGAGAGTGCACTGTATACAGTAAAGTGACGAAGTTCGTTGCGTGTTGTAACAATTCTACCAACTGTTTATCAACATTCATGTGATTCATTTACGATTACCCTAACATTAACTAGTGTTTGTACGTGAATTATCAGTGAACAACGTGAAATGAATAGTGATTATTGTTTGTGAGAGAGAGAGATAATGGAAACTACTAGAAATTTGAAACAACAGCACGGTATTTAAGACGTTTTTTATTTGTTGAATTATAAGGTTTAGTCCGTTGCCTAGTTAAGTTACGACATTATGAAGGGAGTTCTTAAAATTAAGTCACAGGCATAAGCAAATACTAACCCATTTTTATTACATTGCTAGTAATCCTATTAGCGACTGTAAACCCATATTATTCGTTTACAACGAAGGATGAGCTGAAGGCTCGCTTAATGCTAAGCGGTTTCCCAAGTCCATAGATACAATAAGGTGAACTCTGCAGATAGTTTTTTATTTTCTTTGTATACAGGTGTGAACGACTTCACGGGCCGCCTGGTGTTAAGTCGCTGTCTGAGCGCTTTGATTTGACAATCTGAAAGTTACTGTCCGTCTTGAAACATGAGGTCGATCTCTCAATTGTACAGTATGACGTTGGTTCTGCCTTTACAAAGGTACAGTCAGGTGACTGTTCTTCGGTGAAAATCTGAAATGGTCGTAACTACCCATGTTCGGGCAATTCGGGCATACAATAAACCCTACCACAAGCACTTTTAAATTTCATACTTTTTGTGCTATCGGTTTTTGTTACACGTGCTATATACGTATTTTCTTGACAAAAAAATGATACCTGCCTACGAGATCCCGGTATTGTGTTATTAAAAGGTTTTTATTAAGTTTTGTATGAAAAAGATTTCTATGTTAGCCAATGTCTACAGAATACGTTTCTGTCAGAAATACGTTTAAATTCTAATATTCACTATAGACAAACATTCACTAACAAAGAGGTAAATTTACAAAAAGGTTATTAATCAATTAATCGATAGGTATTTATGTGTCAATTTCACTTAAATTATGTGCACTATAAAAATGTCGGAAATACTTATTTTAAATGAAAACGACGGAGAGAAATTAAAACTGGTATTTAACCCCATTCACCAAACGTAGTGGAATCTATTTGCGTGCTTATTTTCGCGTCATTCTTTTTTTTTATTGCTTTTTTAATGATCATTTATTTTATCATTTATTGGTAAATTAATTGCACACCTAAAAATAGTTATTTGGGTACACGTAAGAGAAGTTAGTTTTTTACTCTACATTACTTAATACAATGGATCATCAGTATTAATATTCTTTTTTCCGTTGTCACTCTCACTATTGAAAGGAATGTAAATGCCACCCCATATTTATACATATTATCTCGAAAGCCGTCAAAATGTTTTGGCTATATGGGTTTAAATTAAATACACATACGCTAGAAAAACATTACCCTCCATCGGCGGTCGGTTAAAATCATAGTTTGTTCAGAAAGACGAATAAATAAATCTCACAACAAAACCAAATACTGCTTAACTATAATATAAAAATAAAAATCAATTTTTGTATAATTAAAACTATTTCTATGATTTAATCTGGCGGTTTTATTTATTTATTGTTATTAAATTATTGTATTTTCGACGTTTCAAATACAGATTTACAGATTTCGTGGTCATGGACGATTTATTATTTATACATGCTATTTGTCAACATTTGAATATTTTAGTCAATGTTTGTATGTCCTCTATAATTGTCTAAATTACTCATCCGATCATAATTAAACTGGGTACGGTTATTGTTGGCATTCCATTGAAGGTTTCTATCGTAGGATCTAATCATGGATCCCGTAGACAAAGCCCACTGATTTTCTTTCACTGAGTCGCGATTCCAATCCGGTGGTAAATTCTGAGAAGCATTACTCTTGCTGGGGCTAGTGTTAGAAAATTCTCTCAGGATTAGCCCGTGAACTCATCTACCCGGGCGTAGTTGAAATAGCCTCTTGGGCTACCAGCAAAAGGTAGGGAAAAATCCTGGATAAATAAACGACAGGCGGTGCCAGAGTATATTACTTAAAAAAAAATCGAAAAAAAAAAAAATTGCGACGTCAAAGCGGAACGTGACAGATATTCCAGAGGCGTAAGAGAGATAATTACAAAACATAATCATATTAGTTTAAATACTACACTAGTGAATTGCGGCCAGACGTTGTGACTTTCGCTAAATACTTAAATTGAATACCCGTGTCACCTACAAAAGCAGCGGACTTGGACTGTTTCATTGACCTCTGCGTACGTTGACCCCGAATTTTGTTCAAGAGATATTGGGAATTTGCAAATTCATATTGTTTTCTGCTTCAATTAGGGTAAAATCATATTTACCAAATCAACTCGACATTTGAAGTATTAAGTAATTTTAATTTCGTTTGTAAATGTATATTCGCTCGAGTGATGGCCATAGTTTAGAATTATTTACTTCTACCTTATTTTTTTCTAATAAAACGAACCTCAATTATATCTACCATAAATTTTGTTACAGGTACAACAATTGAAAAAATGTTATCTGCAAGTCCAGTTTGTCCATTGAAGCCTAATCTCGTAGTATATACGACAAGACTTGATGATATGATAGTCTTTAGCGATGACACTTCGAAGACAACCATTGTGGATGCATTACAGAAAATTGAACAAGAAAGCAAACCGACTTTACCAAAGAAACCTAAAATGCAAGTATTTAGAAACAACCGTCTTGCATCGTATTTACATTTGAAAAAGAAAATAATTACTTTAAATAAAAATAAACATGCAGTTAAGCGTTTCAAAGAAAGAAATATTGCCGACGAAATACATGCTGAATCTGTTGCGCTTGGGAATAGTGTTGGCGACTTTACACAAAATAATACGATTTTAAAATCGACGACGTTTAAAACTTCAGAAAACAATCGAAGACTGCCAACATCCGAAGACAAACGAATCGATCCAGTAGTTTGGCCAGTCACGACAAAAGTTGATTACGAGAACACGAGTAACTTATGCATGGTCAAAAAACGTTTTGAAACGGATCTATACATTTTAGACGATGACGGGAATATTATAAGACATGAAAAAAAAAAGTCACAGAAAATGAATATGCAAGAGATAAATTTGGTAGTTAACTATTGTTGCTGGTTTAATAGAGAACAAATCGTGGCCCATCTATCCAAAAGATTAAAGCCTACCACTTTGAGAAGGATAAAGAATGCACACACTTGTATTCCAGGACAATGCAAATGTTGTTGTAAACCAAACTCGAATAACTATTGCATGTTTTCAATTGATGATTATATTGACCCAACAGATAATGATGTTAAAGAACCAACAAAAGAACCAGAAACGAATTCTGATTTCGATGATCTATTAAAGAAAATGTTGGTATCTAAAAAATGTCCTGATGATTATCTCCTACAAAACCTACCAAACGATACGAACGTTCCAACGGTAAAAACTTCTAAAGTTTCATTTTTAAATGAAAATAACCAATATAATTGCTATGAAACTGACATCAACGGTGAAGTTATACAATCACAAACACACTGTAAAGGAAATTTCGATACAGAAGATTCATATTACGGAAAAGTATGCTGCTGGTATGCACGTGAAAACATTATAAAAAAACTAATAAAAGAACAAAAACCTGAGAGTATCTTGACACGCATAAAGGAGAAACATTTGTGTCCTAGCGATAAATGTACATGTTGTTGCAAAACATTAAATCCTGCAAATTTGAGAAGGATAGGCAATGCAGATAATTGTGTTCCGGGACAATCCAAAGGTAAACCAAATAACTCTGTTGCAGTTTTTTCAGATGATTACATTGATTTAACAGATAATGATTTAGAAAAAAACGTTAAAGAACCAATAAAAGAACCAGAAGAAAGTATATCCTTCGATGAGATATTAAAAAAAATGTTAGTATCTAAAAGATATGCTGATGACTATCTCCTAAAAAAACTTTCAAACAACAAGGATGTAAACGTTTCAGGACCAAAAACATCCAAAGTTTCATTTTTAAACGAAAACAACCAATATAATCATTATGAAACTGACATTAATGGTGAGGTAATACAATCACTAACATTCAAAGGAGGAGATTTCGAAACAAAAGATTCATATTACGGAAAAATATGCTGTTGGTATGCACGTGAAAATATCATAAAAAAATTAAAAGAAGAACAAAAACCTGCAAGCATCTTGACATGTATAAAGAAGAAACATTTTTGTCCTATTGATAAATGTACGTGTTGTTGCAAACCAGAAGAACTTATTTTGCCTGAGAACTCTCTACACAGTGGAAAATGTGTTGCGGAACCTGTAACAAAAAAAAGACGTATTTTAAAAAATACACCAAATTTTAAAACTAAGCATGGTATTGAACAAAATAGAGAAAAAGAAAAGAAAACCATCGATATTGAAAATGAAAACGATACTATTGATGGTGAAGATGAAAACAAAACCATTGATATTAAAGTTGAAATCATAGATATTGATAACGACGAAAATAAAATCATTGTTAATGACAACGAAAAAAAATCCACTGCTGCTGAAGATAAAAACAGAACTATTGATATTAAAGTTGAAATCATTAATATTGAAGACGACAATAAGACTATTCATATTGAAGATGAAAACAAAGCCGTTGATGTTAAAGATGAAATCTTAGCTCCTGATACTGAAGACGCCACTGATATTGAAAGCGGAAGAAAAACCATTAATATTGAAGATGACATAAAAACCAATGACATTGTAGACAGACCCATTGACACTGAAGACGAAATCGGTGCCTTTTTAATTCATGAGGTAAATAATAATTTCAAAAAGTGTACAGATGTTACTAATACTATTAAAAGTAGCGCTTTGGAAAGCTGTAGTTCCACTACAAACACAACTCATGAGATTCAAGAAAATATACCCTCTAGTTTCATTTCAGAATTAAATACATCATCTGACATACCAGTCATACAAGGAGTAGTCGCAGCGAACTTATCGGAAATATCTCCAGAGAGGCTACCCAGTGAATTCCTTCCAAATTTCCGAAATATTTCTTTATACATTGACGAGAAAAAAAAAGTCCACATAAATTTCCATAATGAAAATTGTAACCTTTCAGTAGAAGAACTGCAACATTTGAATAAAATTTTAGAACGTACTCAAAGGAAGGTTGATAAAATCATTGAAAATTCGAATATGTTTATAAACCCTATTATGACTTTTTACAAGATAGGTACTGATTTACATAAGAAAAAAAGGGAAAACTATTTAAGGTCTTTTGCAGAGTGTTTGGATTTAGACATTTATGCTAATTCACCCAGTTACTTAAATGGTAATAATAAAAATGAAAAAATTAAGAAACAGACTTTAGGATCTCGTGCAGGCATCATAGATAAACCTGTGAAAAGAACCAATAGTAATAGTAAACGTATAAAGAGCATGAGAGGATATATTCCTGAAGAAATCGGCTGAAACGGCCGTTTCAATTACGGACTCAATTTGCGAATAGCTTCAATTTACTACTTGTGCAATACTATTAGCATCGATATCAAGAAACAACTTACCTAAAAGAAATTCCCAATTCCCATCCATCCATTTATCCAAAACCCATTCATCGCTGCAGTGTCTCGCAGGAAACGGAGCTCCGTGATGAAAGTGCGCAGATGAACCATCGTGTATAGGCGGATTTTTTCAATCAGTGACTATTGTCACCAATTATGTACAGACGGTGCTTAAGTGTTGTCTATGGTCACTTCAAGCCTGACCTCATTGCGTGCGGTTTCCAATCATAGCCAAGTATAAGTTACTTAATGGCCTGCGTATAAATTCAAAATGTAAGAGATTGCTCAAAGACGGCTGTGCTTTGGTTATAATATTTATACACGGTTGTACATGCCTTTTGCATTTTAGCATAGATGCCATTGAAGATGGGTATGGATTGGAAACACACAAGCTTTCCAGTCATTGTAGAGTATGTAAAAAGATGGCAAACTTTTAAAGTTTTTTTTCCCTATCTACACATTGGTAGCTAAGAGGCTATTCCAGTTACGTGCGGGTGGGTAGATGAGCTCACGGGCTCAATCTGAGAGAATTTGCTAAATTGAACACTAGCCTGAGAAGATATGGCGTGAAACTCAGTGGGTACCTTTTAATAAACAGTTTTTTTTTTATTGCCCTTGTAGGCAGACGAGCACCTGATGGTGAGTAGTTACCGTAGCTCAGGGACTTTAGCAATGCCAGGGACAGAGCCAAGCCACTGTCTACCGTTGAGTACTCTCCATAATGTAATGTGAAGTTAAAAAAAAAAATTCTTTCCGTGTTTCTGCATCAAAAACGGGCTCTACATCCTGTACCATAGAAAACCGGACAGTCTTATAATGTTTGAAATTGTCGCGAAAACTGAACAAAACGCGACTGCACGAAATTTTGTTTTGTGTGACGCCATTCCAAGCCAGAACAAACTACGAACTAAACATAATGATGATGCATTCCATGTCGATATCGAGAGCGGCGACCTGCTTCTGCTGAGGTATGGTTATCGATGTGTGCAATATTACTGCACCGTACTCTAAAACACAAACATTAGCCACTTATGACGTAATACGCAATTAATGTTAATGTTTTGGAATTGTTAGGTTATTTAAATTATGAAGTAAATAAAATGAATAAATTTAATATCACATAAATAGCAATTATTCGTTCTAATTTATTCAACAACGACTACAAATACTTTTAGGTTCATTTGTTTCTAGTGTTCGGTTGTCTACTCTGTCAAAATTGAGTGTGTGAAACACGTGTGTTCAAGAGACCATCATTTTTTAATCATAACTTTGGCTCTATTGTTTACATAAATAAATGAGTTAATTTTCTAGTCAAATATTGTTTAGTTCAATTGAAGTTGATGTACGTGATGCAAATACCAATGTTATATTAAAAACTAGTATACTTGTTCACAAAAACATAAATCAATACGATTAAATAATACTGATCGAGGAGTGATGGATTTACTTCAATCTATTAAAAGGAAATACAATAAACGTTACATAATATGAAATGTGGACATATATGCCACTTGATTAATTTTTAAATAAAATTTACGAAATTGTTTTATTTCACCTTTTTCCTTTTGTATTTGTAGTATAGTGTCTTAGCCGTTTGTCTACGAAGCAATTATGCCAGGAGTAAAGAAATATGAGTTCCAACTTAAAGAACGAGGCAGCCTTTGGACAATTCAATTGACGTTTTGATCTTTTACATATGGGTCTGTAGCAATCTGTAGTTGATAAAACATCAATAAGTTACATATTTTCACACAAGATTTGGCTGTTTGGATGGTGTTCCCTTAACCTATCCAAGGATAAACAAAACGAAAAACAATGTACAGAGGAATGTAACACGAAACTTTTGGCCGGGAACGCGGGTAGGTATATAATCTTCAGTAATTGTATCTTCATAATAATCGTGGCTAATTAATTGTGTAAGGACTTGTGAAATGACAAGTGTGGGAAAACGAAACTGGAAAGTGTCTGGACTAGATATCACAGTTTTTCCGAAAATTCCAGAAAGTTGGCTGGTTGTTGAACTGCTAATTAATAAGACAAATACATACTCCTACGGCAGTCTGTTAAAATCATCTAAGTGACGTTCTGTACTCACTTCCGTTTTTGTCAAAATTTCGCCTTAATTTTGAACGTTGTGATGGTTTTCGTCCTAATTTTATCTCATTACCACATTTTTACATAGTGCAATACAAGGAGGGAAGAAAGAAACGAATTAAAGATTATCCTTGTCAAATGAATTCGTTAACTTATATAGCTTCGCCATTTCTAGATTAGGTTTGTTACGCCATGGTAATAACAAGGTACATTGTTATTAAAACGGTCTGCTTACCTTAAGCATGGGCATTAAGTTGATATCCTACTAACTATTAATCAAAAATTCTCGTAGCTAAGTGACACCGTGGGGATTCAAAGCGCCTCTCCACCTCTTAGAATAATTATTTTGAATGCAAAAAAAATCATAACTTATAAACAACCAAAAATATTATTCTTACGCTTTTCTAAATCACTAGTTTGCATTCTAAGTGTCTCAAAAATTAAATTTAAATGAACAAAATGTATAGCACACATACAGTAGTTTTTCCGATGTGCGCATGCTAGAAGTGGGTATTCTGAAAAAATATACACCTTCTCACTGAAGCAGATAATTAATTATTTGAAGACATACCAAATAATAAAAAACATCAATATAATACTTTACGTATATGATAGTAGTACCTAGGTAAATTAACATACAATTAGTCATGTAAATTATAATGATTAGGAAATATACTCATGACAAACAGGAAATTAGTGGGTACTCAGTGCCCGATATAATCGACAGTAGAGAGACAAGTGAAGCCTCTATTATTCTATATATTTATTGATGGTAGTTTTTCCAACTTTGACAAGATGGATATGACACATAAAACTGCAATTTTCACCCAAACAATTACATATGGACTCATATGACTGACTCTGACTACTAAATGTTTTACGAATACCTTCGTTCACTTTAAACAATGATTCAGTATTAAAATCAACAGTACGGTAGGTATACAACTGCAGTATCTGTCATTTGATTTATACAGATTAACGTGAACATCATTATCCTGCCCTTCTCCTAGTCATCTGAGGTCGGCGCAACATGTTTTCTCCTTCCATACTCTTCTGTTATATACCATTTCTTCACTCACTCCCCTCTTACCCATATCGTCTTTCACGCAATCCATCCATTTATTCTTAGGTCTACCTCTTCCTCTATATCCTTCCATATTCATAGTTAACATTCTCTTACCAACCTCATTTTCATTTCGTCTCATTACATGTCTATACCATCCCAAACGCGCGCTTCTCAGCTTCTCTGTCACAGGTGCCACATTCAGACTTCCTCTAACATATTCATTCCGTATTCTATCCATTCTCGTTACTCCACACATCCATCGCAACATTCGCAACTCTGCTGCATGCAATCGCCTTTCATCCGCCACAGATCACAGATTAACGTGAACATATTTTTTAATAATATGCCGTTACAGTTACGGGTATAGAGAGATTTCTACTAGGGAGGAGAAGAGAAGGCGAAGTTCACCGCACATGTGAACGGTCTCAGGCGACGTGAGGGCGAGATCGACAGCTTTCCTTTTACATTACTGATTTACTGATTCACAAGATGATTTTTTTAAAACGTTACGATTCATGCCGGTTTTATTAAACTCAATGTTATTCTGAAACATGAATTTGTTAAATTTACATACAAATTTATTACTATTTTTAGAAAGTATCAAATACGTTAGTTCCATCTGTAAAACTGTATATCAAAATTACAATATAAAATTAACCTCATTCAAGTAATATAAAATTGCCTTCATGATAGAATAATGTCGTGTAGTAAAAATCAAACGCAATGCTTGTATAGTTATATAATTAATGGGGATTGGGCGTTTTGTGAGCACAGGACAGTAATGCACTTACGGTTGTGACTTTCGATCTCATGCCTTGAGTTGTAGCAGCATGCGCATCTTAATGTAAATTGTTATTTTATTTCAGTAAATATTATGTACCAGTAACCACTTAACACCAGATAGGCCATAAAGTAGTCCACACAGCTAAGCAATAAAAAAAAACAAGTCCCAGCATCTTTATTGACGAGCGTAGTCTTAGTTAAATAAAGCAGAGACGCGACGTATTTAATACGAAATAAAATATTGCATTCTCACACATAGAAATACTTGCAAAACAAAATAAGAATCTGCTGTTTTCAAGCAATGAAAAAAAAAATAACACCTGCTATATTTACTTTATGTTAGACTTAGCACTCTCCATTTCGAAGACAGCGCCATTAATAATTCAAAAGATTTCACGGTTACAACACTTTAAAAAAAATCAAAGAACCAAGTCAAACATCCTTGAACCTAAATCGTGACCTTAATGGTTGTGATTTGCAAGTTATAAAGTGGAATAGCTTTAATAGATACCTACTCTGCTCTGAGGAATAAACCATGTATTCCGTGTCAACTATTTGTGAAAATGTTAAGATTTTTATCTAAGATGTATGATTTACAAAGCGCAATGGCGCCAACAGATATGATAATAAATAGCACGCGTATTACGAACCATATTAAAGATAGCTTTGTCTACTTCAGAAATACACATATTAATTACCCTTCAACTATAAAATATGAAACTTTTAAAGCCATTTAGGCAAATACAATAATTGCACATATTGGATAAAAACACAATTATATTCCTGAGGAATAAACTAGTTCATAAAACATGTTTGCCGAAAAAATTCTATTATTATTTTTGTTTCAATTTATTAACAAGCACACAACCTCTTACATCGGCAAATGGAGCAGAAATGTGAAATGAAAGAGCTCAAAGAGCTGATACGAGCTACTATTTTTTTTTTGTTCACCCAATAAAACGAGAGAGCTGGCGTATATTTTGTCTCGGTCGCACTCATGCGGACGCGCTCAATGCCGGCGCTGTCGGCGGTAGCTTCCCGCGAAAGCTAAAACTATACAACGCCATTTTGTTGTCAGCCGTGAACGCGTTAGCATTTGCTGTGAACAGATTGTGATCGTAAATTTTAAGTGAAATGTGTTATTGAACAAATTTAATGAAACCTAAAGATATTTATTTGTGATTAATGAAGTAATTCTACTAGAATGCCGCCTACAAAAAATCAAAAAGGTATTTACGTCGATACTTTTCCGAGTCTTCATTCTCCTTATGACGGCGAGTCGCGGCGGACGTGTCACCAAAGTTAAATGTGTACAAATAAAATCGCGCGGCGACGCTTACTAATTATTGAATCTAGTCGAATAATTCAATATGCTGTGAAATTACATATTTTGTAATTAATAATAATTTAACATTAAATATTTTTTTTCTGAGCAAAATAAAATCGATAGCCATATACCGATTTTAAAAAAAATGAACTTAGTAAAAATTGTGGATAAACTATTTTTTCTAACTTATCCAATTATAGCCCAGAATAAAAAATATATTAGTGTACATTTATTGCATCGCTTATCGCAAAAAAAGTTATTTTAAACTTCATTGTAGAAAAGTGAACATGTAATTTGCAAATATTAAAAATAAATTAGATTATTTTTATAACTGTCGTTGGAATGGAATGTGTCCTATGACATCTTAATAATATTAGTATATTAATATATCAATATAATAATGAATAAAAATATATTATTTAACAAAAGTACAATGAAATTTTTGTTGCATTTTAGTTTCATTTGGATTTGATAATTGTGAGCACGCCGACTTATTAAAATACAATAGATAAAATATAACGCTAGTTACATGTCATTCACTGGCATATTTAACGAACTAAATTCTAAACAACTTTTTTGTACTTACTAAATATTATTATTTTCGTGATGTTTCACATGAGCACGACCGCTCTACTTTAATGTTGTTCGATAATGATTCATTTTGTTTGTAGTACGTAATAGAATGATGGCGCACCTCCTTGCTAGATGATCTGAATTCTGAATTAACATAATGGTGGAATGTGAAAAAGAAACAATTATTTAGATCAATAATATGCATGAGGCCCATGAGCACTAGCATATTCTAGAATTACCACGATTTCGTTTTATTCCGTATTCGTTCGGTAAAACCCTTTTTTGTTTTTTATTGATTAGTGAAATATAAGCAAGCCCAGCTCGCTAAATATATGACATATTTCCTGTGGATCTTAATTCTTACAAACTTTGTTCTGGTAATTTTATTACGAACTAGCGACCCGCCCTCGCTTCGCTTCGGAAACTGTAATTTATTATTGAGTTCTCCACTATTTAATGGATGTTATTATGCATATATTCAACCACTCTATCTATTAAAAAAACCGCATCAAAATCCGTTTTGAGTTTTCAAGATTTAAGCATACATAGAGACAGAGAAAGCGACTTTGTTTTATATTACGACGAGTATGTAGTGATAATTAAAAGCTGAGCTGATCTTAAGTTCTTCGTCGTACATAATACAATTTGACGAAAGATTTTTATTTATATATATATTTTATTGCTTTTAAAATGATAAATTGTATTACAGTATATCTACTAGAAGTTGAAACTTGTTTATGTGCTTTTCAGTTCAAATATTTGATGGGGCAGGTAGAGATGGGTTATCTATATACTAATACGTGAAGCAAAAACTTTATAAACCTTGTGATTAAAGATAGAGACGGAGTGTGCAGAATGTTAATATTTTTTTAAATTATCCATAAAATTGGCATTGCTGAAGTCCATGGGCGACGGTAACCACTTACCATCAGGTGGGCCGTACGCTCGTCTGCCTACAAAGGCAATAAAAAAATCAATAAATAAAAATACTACACACACTACCATGTATTTTGACACACACGCGCATGCATACTATTTGAGTGTACAAACTTTAATTTCAATGAATTATAGTCGAATTTCGACGACCACAGGATTACTAGTTTCAGTAAAAACACGAGCGCTTAATAAAACTCGTCCGTTGATACGAGTATGTGCCGGTCCGGTAAGACTCTGAAGCGCTCAGCTATGCTGCGCATACATTCTGTATTTACTCTACCGCAAATTATCAGATTATTATTATTCCTGTAACACCCTCGTTACACAGAGATAGTTAAATAAAATCGCGGTATCCACATCGAGATAGTAAACGCCCTAGTTCTTCAATTGGGCATTCAAGGTCATAAAATTAACGTCACTCTGCTCTAGTAGAGTCAAGACAAGGACAATAATGAGTTGGGACACTCATGACTGGAAGTTTATTGGAGGCTAGTAGTTTGTATCGCTATATAGAACGGAAAATTCAGAAAATGTGGGTTTTCATCTGCTAAGTAGAGTTATTTCTAAGATCACGTATGAAATTTCACCTGGTAACATAGGTATATTTAGGTCAGACGTACTGTAAGGTAGACGACAATCCATAAATAATACATATAAATAAGTTATAGATAAGCAACTCAAGCACTCAGCAAAAATGATTACGGGCGTCGGCCATTAGATGGCCTCGCTTCAATTAGTTTCTCATTGCTCCTGTAGATGGCAGTAACATATTACCTATCCTTTTTATTTTAAATGAGGAATTTTGTAAATTTTCAGACAACACAAATTGATAAAATTTAATCAATTTGTCCATAACAAACAAAGACTTGTATGATTTATTAATTGTTTAGTTTCTGTGTTTAGTTAAACATTAATGAAATGCTTTAGCTTTAACAACATATAAGCTTAGGGGCATCCGCTACAAGATGTCGCTAGATTCCATACAAAAAAAAAATTGTCATAGAGTATCACAGTTTCAAGACCCTGAGACAATATACGCTATTAACGGTTAAAAATACCAATAACTCATAACGCTGCCTGGAAGATAATCATTATAACCAGTTTTTTATATATTACCTAGACCGTTTATAAATAAGTATTTAAAAATTTATTATTGATAACTACGCTATTCTTGCTGCTATTGCATACTATAGTAACGTCACTTGGTGTATAGAGTAATCAAATTTGAATTAGCTAATACTGTTTGTTTCTCGAAAATTCAGGGCGTTTATTTGGATTATTATGAGGTTTTTTCGATAAGAGTAATATAAATATGTAAATACAATTAGAGTATCTATGTTTGTCCAGAATTATTAAATATTACTATCCATTTTTTACTTTTCAAAACGTATGCTGTATCACATTTTTGAGATTCAATAGTAATTCTAGATAGATTCAATTCTTTTTTTTTTTTATTCAATGCATAAGCGATGATTTTCATATCTCAAAACGTTTTGTTTGACGTACACTTTAGTGCTCAAGAGGGAAACTTTTCGTCCGCGATCTGGCTACACTGACTTCGATAAGGATTCGGGAGAAAAATGCAACCGTATTTATCGACTGTATCTATGGAAGATAGAATGTACACAAATAACCTACTTTCTGCATCCACTAGATGGCACCGTTTGTCAATGCCTGAACAACTTCATAACCGTGATATTTTCATTTTCTGAGCTTTTTTTCCTACCTATGCTGATAGCCTTGAGAGGCTATTTCAGCTTCATCCTAACGTGTGTAGGTGAGCTCACGGGGCTCAAACCGGAGTGTTGCTAACACTGACCCTAGCAAGAGCAGTACAGTAAGCGGCACGTAAGTTGGCAAGGTTTTGGTGTAGTGGGGGTAATGTCGCGCATAGTGTACGTTGCAACAAAAAAATGGTCACTTTTATTGCCCGCATATAATTTAATTTTATAAAAAAAAATATTTGCTATAATTTATTTTTAAGCCTGTGTGTTTAGAAGAAAGTCAAAGAAAGGAGGAATTCGTGAAGTGTATTAGGTGTTATAAATAAAATACAATTGAAAGTTAAAAAGTTTATTTAAAAAAATATACTTAATATTGAAAATTATGTGTCGCCGTCGTCACTAACATTTTCTAATAGTGCTACCCCTTGGATTAAATTTATGGTAACACCTGAGCACCGTAACTAAAAACTCAATATAAACAAAGGGTTCCTACAACTTTAGTAGGCGCATGTGTGACAGGGAGCGAACAGAACGTGGACGCGGTGCGGGAGGGGAGGGTCGACTGACTCACCAATCGCGCGCTCGGAACGGTGCTACGTCTTTCCCCGCGTCCCGTTTGACAACCAAAGAGACCTAAAAAACGACTTCTGTGCATCTAGCGACTCTTGCCAAGTTACGTGCCGGGGACTATACTTCGCTGAATCTACCACCGGGTCGGTGACCGGTGCTTGTGGTGCCTAAAAGTACCATTAATGGATCGGGAGGATCCGTAATGACGTGCTTTGGTCGACGTCGACTGTTATGTCGACTGTTATGTAAAATTTTGCTTACTACATAAAATAATGATGCTCAGAACCCGATTCTGTAGACCGAATGGTAAACAGTCGTCGTCGACCCCGCTACCGCCTCGTTCGATGGTTTCACGATTGTCGTACGGGGCAAATACGTGCTCGCGCCGCGGAGTGCCGTAATAACTTCACCTCTTCAAAATTCTCAAAAGCCGCGAATACTTCACGCCCGCCCGTTAAAGCCCCCGAGTCGACCTCGGCCCAAGGGGGACCACCAAACGTTCAAGCTTTAAAAATACAAGGCCCGCCCCACTAATACTCCAAGTCAGTGTAAAACCACGTCTCTTGCGCCCTCTTCTCACTAAAGATTAACTATACCAATGCACGTAACCTCGCACGTGGGATCCAAATTAAAGTCCTCACCCCCCAACGACCACCGCACTCTGTCTCAATGCTTTCCAAAGGAGCGTATAGGATATCACTCTTACACGCTTAATCTTCACGAATAATCGAAACGGATTTAAGGGAGCGATAGTTCCCAGCAACCGGCGTGCACCACATGCAAAGCAGCCGGGGAAAGTTCCTCTACAATATCGTGCCCGATTACCGCCCCTCCAGCCCTCTGCTATAAGTAACCTCGCTCTAGCATGTGATTTCATCTCGGCTGTCAACATTGATGGGCTCCGTTCGTTCGCCGACGCGATCCGCTAGTGGACAACTGCGGAAGAACGACTCGCCACGCGTTCGAGCATAAGGACGTGTACGAGGCCGTATCTCGCACGCTCTCGCGATAGAAACAATTTATAACGCACGAGTAAAACCTTTTTTCTGTTAAGTTAGCGTTTTTCAAAGCAACGGCCTCGTGCGACAACGGGACCAAATCTTTGAATTCCTCCGCGAAAATCAATATGATCTTTTCTTGGTTCAGGAAAGTCTCCTTAAGCTCTCACGTCGCGACCTTAAAATCGCAAATTTTGTCATGGTTAGGAATGACAGAATTCCCGCCCCTAAAAGGCTGCCATTTATTACACATCGCACTCGATCCCCCTCGTTTTCTCACATCGAGACATCAGTCTACCGCATCTCACTGAAGGACACCAATCGATCGTCATCGCATCTGTGTATCTCCCCTGCGGAGTATTTTCTAGAGCTTTCTCGAGTCGTAGACTACTGACTGATGTTAGCACAATATTCAAATGTTAACCCACTAAAAAGAACGTTACGCCTATTTTAACTTGGAATAGTGATATTATGCTTTAGTGTACAATCAATTAATTGGACTACTTTTTCCTCTTTTTGAACAGATATCTCGAACGTCGATGAACTAGACAAGTTCAAACGTCGGATGATTCGGTCGTTGGCTCGGTCCTTGATACACGAGAAGAAACCAGAAGATGAAGTCTGGGAAATGATGAAGAAGGAGACAGGTTGCGGATGTAATATGCTCTGGTGAGTAATGTTGGCTGTGTGTTGATAATAGCGGTTTTTGTTACTAACAATTATGTTGAATTATGCAAATGAACTGGTGGTATGTCGTGAAGCAGTTATGGTTCCTTTAGTTTCAATTTTGGAACAGTCTATATATTAATACGTGAAGCAAAAACTTTGTATCCCTTTTTAAGAAAATTGCACGGACGGAGGAGGATGAAATTTTCCAGACTTATAGAGAATATAGAGAAGAAGTGCACATGCTAATATTTTTTAAAATAAATCCATAAAAGATACATTAAATCAATAAAGAAAACATTACACACACTACACACCATGTATTTTACGCACACACGCATGCATACTATTTATTGTCAAACTTTTGTTCTCGACGTCTGTTGTCAAATTGAGAATAGATTATTTATATATTGTTTGTCTTTGTTAATATTTTTTATAGTGTAGTCTTGGCGAAATTTGTGATTATAGAAGTATAAAATACAATCATAATAGTATACAAACTTACAATTCCAATTACTTATAGTCGAATTTCGACTACTGCGGGACCTCTAGTACATTTGAAAGTCTTGTGTCAAAGTGCTTGGCTACATAAGCTCTGGTAATCACTAAAGGTCGGCTGACCCCACGGGTGGGCTGGCCGTTGGATGAAGACAACACTCCCGATCTTAAAAAATTTAAGTCCTATTGTTCTGGAATAGCAACCCTTTCTTCCAGACTGCATACTTCGCAGTAGAAATGGGCCTTATCCATGGTGCAAAGTTACATGGGATAACCAAGTTGTACGCAAAGAGAAAAAAAACACGATCAGACAGAAAGAAAGAACGAAAGAAAGAAAGAAATAATATACTTTCAGAATTGTCCGACAAAAAATTCAACAAAACTGCATTTGGTATTTTTATTTTTAGGGAATTTAATTAATGAACCTTAATGTGCGTACAAAACTTAATTTGGTCAATTTGGCAGAATTACTTGGATGATTGGGAATGGACGGTAGTCCTTTTTATTATCTCCAGATGACCTACCGAATAATAATACGTCGCGTGCTCAGTGCAAACTCTTCCCTTTGAAGCAAGAAAGGGTTTTTAACAATATTTCTGTAATAACCCGTTTCGAATGGTTAATGCTTATTTCGCGAGATCCGGTGTCAGTAACACTCTTTATGTTGTAATTGGTGAATGAGCTGACCAGTATATCTGATGTAAAATGATAACCGAATCATATTGACATTGATCAAACTTTTCCCATGCTTTTTTTTATTTTTTATTTATTGCCCTTGTAGGCAGACGAGCATACGGCCCACCTGAGGGTGAGTGGTTACCGTCGCCCATGGACTTCAGCAATGCCAGGGGCAGAGCCAAGCCGCTGCCTACCGGCACTTCATAAAATTTTCAACACTTTCCATGCTGATGACACATAAATCTTTCAATTCTTCTCATGTTAATTGGTAAAAAATCGTTAACAGGCAGCGCATGCGAATATTAACCTTAAAGAAGCTGAAGAGACTCTACGCCGCAGATGATAAGATTAAAAACGTGCCGACCGTGGCGCGGATGACCCAGACCGACTGGCTGCTCTTCGATCTGATTGTAGTTCATGAAAAAATAGACTTCATTGATAAAGTGAGTCGCTTTTCTTTAGCTTTTTTTAAAATTATTAACATGAACATCATCAACAGTCTACAGTCGTCCACTGCTAGACACAACATAGCCTCTCCTCTAGGCTGTTGATGATGATGATGATTAACATAAACAAAAATGTATAACGGAACGAAATTTCCGAACGTGCGATACCGCCCCCGCCGCCGCCTTACCCCCCGCTGAGACAGAGCTCTCTGAGCGCGAAAACACACGCCCTCAGCGCGCGCGACGACGACCAGTAAAATATTGCGAGTCTTAGTTTAACTGTACGATTCTCAACTCATTTTGTATTTTATGTTAGTTATTGTGTCGCTTTTTATATTAAAACCTCATACCAAATCAGTGTAAACATTATTTCTATATCATCTTCGCCAACAGCCCGGAACAACGAACTCACAAAAACTCACAAAAGTCCCGCCAGTCGGACTTGTAGTGTTAAAAATGTTAATTAAAAGTGAAGTTCATAGATAATACACATAAATTAGTTATAGGTAAGCAACTCAAGCACTCAACAAAAATGTTTACGGGCGTCGGCCACTAGATGGCTTCGCTTCGATTAGTTCGTCATTGCTCCTGTAGATGGCAGTAACTACAAACTGATAATTAATAACAAAATGTTGTAGTCTTTTTTCATTGCATAAATGGGTGAATGGGTTCAAAATTCGACAGGTGTTACAGGGTTAGTGAGGCCCATACATATCATTGTGTGAATGCCGCTATCCATCTTGAGACACGAGGTCTAAGTCTCAATTTGTTACTAAAGTATCACAGTTTCAGGGCCCTGACCATGATGATATAGTCGTGTTGACCATTCCTGCGATGTTCTGGAACATTCAAAAGATGTTCTAGTGGTTTCGATAACTGTTTTTGATATTTGACGTCAGATGGCATTACCTGTACNCATACATATTATTGTGTGAATGCCGCTATCCATCTTGAGACACGAGGTCTAAGTCTCAATTTGTTACTAAAGTATCACAGTTTCAGGGCCCTGACCATGATGATATAGTCGTGTTGACCATTCCTGCGATGTTCTGGAACATTCAAAAGATGTTCTAGTGGTTTCGATAACTGTTTTTGATATTTGACGTCAGATGGCATTACCTGTACCGGCATAACGATGCAATATTACTGCTTTTTTTTTTGTTTTTTTTTTTATTACCCTTGTAGGCAAACGAGCATACGGTCCACCTGATGGTGAGTGGTTACCGTCGCCCATGGACTTCAGCAATGCCAGGGGTAAAGCCAAGCCGCTGCCTACCGCAAAATAGCTGCATAGGGTTATCTTGTCTATTCTCATTAATGAGAACCGAACATTCTGTTTCAGGATCAAATGACGTTACCTAGTAAGGATCGCGAGCCCCTGATTGACCTCTTCGCACTGGTGATGCAGTTCGACATAGAAAATCGATCAGGAGAGAGTCTGGCGGAGGCCTGGACCGCGGCCGCCGTGCTCTACAACTCGAAGTGAGTGAGAGTCAATCTGTTACAGCCTCTAATAAGAAATTCGCAGACCGGCTAATAGCCAAATCAAACCCGCAAAATTATAATTTGCGTAATTACTGGTGGTAGGACCTCTTGTGAGTCCGCACGGGTAGGTACCACCACCCTGCCTTTTTCTGCCGTGAGCAGTAATGCGTTTCGGTTTGAAGGGCGGGGCAGCCGTCGTAACTATACTGAGACCTTACAACTTATATCTCAAGGTGGGTGGCGCATTTACGTCGTAGATGTCTATGGGCTCCAGTAACCACTTAACACCAGGTGGGCTGTGAGCTCGTCCACCCATCTAAGCTATAAAAAAAAAAGCCATATGTACTTGAATGACTTGAATTTATTTCCGTAAGTGATGTTATTGATTTTTTTTTCTTTTCGTTTTGTATTAATTTAAGCACAGTAAAAACTTCTTATTCGCGTATGCACTATTTGCGGATGAAAAAAATGCGACCCGATTCCTATATTCGCGGCTGAAGATTTCTTTATTCGCGGATCTAACCGGTACATACATACACATTGATGATGATTTTATTGCTTTTTTTTTCTTAGCTTTCAAATGACACCTCTTTCGTCTTCATAAGACGTCTACATCGATAGCAATGATTATATCAGTGCAGGCGCCTGAGCGGCGAAGTAAAAAAAACAAAATGGCTGCCGTTCTAGTTTTTTTTTATGATTGAAAGTTTACTGGTGACCCGAAGGCCTTTCCAGTTTCACCAGGACAGGTGGGCGAGCAAAGGCTCAGCCAAGAGGAGCGGGATTTGCTAACAACTGCCCGAGCGCCTCCAAAGGAGACCTAACAACTCAAGAGCAATTGTTTCGCGAATGAATCTACTACCGGATCGGAATCGCGACCCGCTGAGAAGATCCGGCGAGAAACTCAGCGGGCTGATGCTTGGGTTAGGTGAAGCGGTAGAAAGAGCCGTTCTAGTATGGAGGGGCCAAGAGAAAATTGGGATAGTGATTAATCGATGAAAATCCCCATATTTTACCTCATTAAGTCTCCAACACTGGTGCACGGACATATTGTATATACCCCGCGAATATAGAGCTTTTACTAGCCCACTGAGTTTCTCGCCGGATCTTCTCAGTGGACCGCGTTTCAGATCCGGCGGTAGATTCTGCGAAGCACTGCTCTTGCTAGAGTCAGTGTTAGCAACTTCGCCAGGTTTGAGCCCCGTGATCTCACCTACTCGTTGGGTAACGCTGATATAGCCTCTCAAAGCTATTAACATAGGGAATTCTGCCGTAAAGTCCTAACGACAGCAGCACCAAGTGTTCATAGTTCATCAAAATCAAATGGTACGTTTAGGAATGCATAGATCTTATCTTATCTTATCTATGTAATTAAAGGTCAGTTTTATTTGGTATTAGCATCAACAGTTCGGTGTTTTTTTTTATTGAACTTAAGTTTACTCCACTGAAATATCTGAAGAAATTTTTATGCCATGATATTTTTTCAAAAATTTTAACTTTCTTTGACTCCCCTGTTAAAGTTGCAAAAATGTCCCTTAAACCAAATAGACTTTCATATTCGATATATATAGGAAATGAGCGGTAGCGAAGTCGCGTGCGAGCTAGTGCAGTATTATAACGGCAACCTAGTCTATACTAATCTAGAAATCTACAGTGGTTTTTACGGTTTTTTTTTTTATTGTTTAGATGGGTGTACAAGCCCATAGACGGAGCCCATAGACATCTACAACGTAAATGCCCCACCCACCTTGAGATATAAGTTCTAAGGTCTCAGCATAGTTACAACGGCTGCCCCACCCTTCAAACCGAAACGCATTTCTGCTTCACGGCAGAAATAAGCAGGGCGGTGGTACCTACCCGTGCGAACTCACAAGAGGTCCTACCACCAGTAAAAAACTCTGTTATAACTACTGAACCGTGCATCCGATTTACTTGAAACTTGGTATCCATGTAGGAAATACATGTACTTAATGGATAGGCTAATATTTATATGAGTTTTGGACTCTCTAATAATAATGACAATAAATAATAATGTTAATTCTAAATGTCCAGCGAAGCGGGCGAGTTCGGCTAGTCTATACTAATATCATAAAGAGGAAAGATTTGTTTGTTTGTTTGTTTCGAATAGGCTCCGAAACTACTGGACCGATTTGAAAAATTCTTTTTCCATTAGAAGCCGACATTGTCCCTGATGAACATAGGCTACTTTTTTTTATTTTTTTTTTATTTTTTTATTTTTTGGTTTCATGTGTGTTTTAATGTTTCCGAAGCGAAGCGAGGGCGGGTCGCTAGTATATTAATAATAGTAAAATTTAACTTAACGCTTAAGAAATTGAACCGTAACCATGTTTGTAACATTAACTTAAACGGCCTCATTACAGAGGTCACCAGTGCTCACCGATGCTATTACAGAAACGTTGGTATCAGCTAAAGGAGGTGACCCGGCAGCTGTTTTATAACTACTGGTTCGCCTACCGCGGGAACTCTCGTCTCTTGGCGAAGGCAGAGGAAAATAAGCCGACCAAGTTATTGAGAGAAATAGCACAGAAGTAAGTAAAAATGATTAACTTTTTTTTTTGGGGGTTCCTGAGGACCCGAAGACCTTCCCAGTTCCACCAGGGGGGCAAGCGCGGGTTTTGTTATTATTATTTTTTGCTTAGATGGGTGGACGAGCTCACAGCCCACCTGGTGTTAAGTGGTCACTGGAGTCCATAGACATCCACAACGTAAATGCGCCACCCACCTTGAGATATAAGTTCTAAGGTCTCAAGTATAGTCACAACGGCTGCCCCACCCTTCAAACCGAAACGCATTACTGCTTCACGACAGAAATAGGCAGGGCGGTGGTACCCACCCGCGCGGACTCACAAGAGGTCCTACCACCAGTAACCATCGGATGTCTAAAAATTAAGTCTCAAGAAACTAATGATCTAAGATTTGTAAAGTGGTTTCTGCAGACGCGCACATCAGCAGACTTATCTTATTGCTTTCTTCATACAGACATTTATCTAGAAATAATTAAATATTATAAAATGTCGGAAGTTTCACATACCTAAACTTGAGACCTTAGAATTTATATCTCAAGGTGGGTGGCGCATTTACGTTGTAGATGTCTATGGGCTTCAGTAACCACTTAACACCAGGAGGGCTGTGAGCTCTTCCACCCATCATCTAAGCAATAAAAAAGTAAAATAAAAATAAATTGATATCGTTTATTTCAGGTATCCGAACATAATAACGAGTCCGTTCGTGGAGTGGCAGGAATTAATCGAGAAAAGATTGATTATACTATCCGAGGAGTTTGTAAGTAGCATAACTCAACCATATCAAACATTTGTACTGAAAATTCAATAAGTTTTTTAAGCATCATGTCTTTATCGCCTTCGATTCGAAATACAGTTACAACTGGGAAGCATCACCAAGAAATCAAGCCGCCTTATTATCTGATAGTAGTATCTAATTATTATTTTTTCCTACTTAAGCTGATAGCCTTGAGAGGCTATTTCAGCGTAACCTTAACTAGTAGGTGAGCTCCCGGGGCTCAAACCTGACGACTTTGCTAACACGAACCCTAGCAAGAGCAGTGCTTCGCAGAATCTACCACCGGATCGGAAACGCGACCCACTGAGAAGATCCGGCGAGAAACTCGGTGGGCTGTGTCTGAGGGATAAAGTATCTAATAGTTATATTATTGAATTACAACATATTTTAAAAAATTTACTTAACCAAATCGTGTCGTTCGGTATAATATACATGTTTATATGGGTTCATATAGTAGGGACCTGGCTAGTTTGGCTTTATCAGATTGTTAATCAACATTTTTCGTTCCATCGAACGATTCCAGTAAACATTTGACATTAAGTGGGCCCTCTATCGTAGAACATTAAGCAAAACATTATAACGAAAACCGATTTTAATAAATGAATATTATTCAACAGGAAACGAAGAAATGGATGAATAGTCCAAAGACTCTATTGGCACCAGGTGGGTCCATATTAATTTAGAATTTTTTTTTTAACATTCCTATCAAAGAGAATCTACTGAGTTAGTGCAGAAACGGAAAGAACTTTTATACAAACACGATATAATTTATCAAAGAAACGTCGTAATAATATCCCGTTATTGTTCGGAGTAATCACGGATGTCGGTGTGAAAATTACCTTTTAAGACCAGAAGATTTTTTGTGAGCCTTCCCGAGAAAAGCTGAGTCTGCGATCCTAGTTTCCTTAAGCTGCTACGAGTCCTTCCACGTCGTGAATCCATTCGTGTCCCGTCCATGTAGTATTTAAAATAACTTGTAAAAGTTGAGCCTCTTTTAAACGCAGAGAAAAACAAAGGAGCTCGCAATTAAAAAAAGTAATAGCATTACGTAGCAGTAAAGCATTATGCTGTAGAGTCTACCGGAAAATCACTTGGCAGTGTAGTGGTATTATTGATCCAATAAAACAAATTGAACAAATTTGATACTTCGATCATAAAGTTTTTTATCTTAAGTCACTACTAAAATCACTATAATACATAATTCAATGTAAAATCACTTAAATTAAAGTATCATCATAGTTCATCAGATTATAGTTATTTTGGAACATTGCGTGAAAATATTTTAAAACATTTACATCGTTATCATATTTACAGAATCGATACAAGATGTAGAGATCATTGAGCCTGTCATAGAAACCATAGAACTGGACCAAGATTCAGAGAGTGAAACAGATAATAAAAAACGCGACGAAGAAAACGTGCAAACCGACAAAAAAATAATTGAAGTAAAGCTAGAACCTAAAGAATCTGAACAGGAAGATGTGATTAAAGTAGAAACTCACAAATTACCATTAGCCATACATAGTGTAGAGACGGAGACTACATTATTAGATAGTGAAAATTCCTATTCAGATAAGAATTCTGAGAAGTATAAAAATGATTTACAAACTTATGATGATCCTCCTGAAGCTACTGTGAATCTCTCTGAAGTAACTGAACAGCATTTGGAATTAAATGTAAACCCTCCAGAAGTTACTGAAGAACTTCCTGATAGAATTGAAGACCCTCCAGATACAAGTGTTGATTTTAATGCCCGAAACGACATTGAAATCTGTGATGAAGGAGCACCAAAAATTGTACAAGTCTTTGGTAACGTCGATTTGTCTAGTCAAATTCTGAACATGAATGATGCCATAATAGACATCGACGCACAAACGGGTGAAGAACCTTATATTAGTACTGCAGAACGTATTGATTTGCCAGGAGAGCAAGAAGAGCACGATGACGATAATATCAATGACGAAAGTCGAAACATAATCAGAATAAATACTGACGATAAACTCGAAAGCGAAGAACCTCTAAAACCATTGAAAGTAGTTGATGGAAAATCTCAAAAATTTCATAATGTTGTAGTTTCTGAACCGAAAATTGAAAATGATAATGATATGAACACTACAGAAAAAATCGTACAAGATTTGGATATATTATCGAAACCTGAAATACATGACAGATTGCATTTTGATTTTTTTGAAAACGGAATCGAACTTGTTGACGACGGAATAGAGTATATTGAAGAAAATCACACAAGCACTGGTAAGTTTTAGAAATATATATTATTAATGATATTTTTAGATATTGCAAGACGCTATATAAAATAATATTGCGTCTTCGACCTTACATCTTCAGGTTGATTGCGGTAATCACTTTGTAATGATTATATTACTCAATTAACAACAGACAGGCTGTCCTAATCATATACAATACCTCAAAAACAGGACGCACTGTCAAAATTCTCAAATAAGAGACAAAACGTAATTAAAACCATAGATGCCAATACGAACACGTCATCTTAAGACGTCAGGTCGAAATTCCAATGGCATGAAAATACTGGGTTTTGATACGGTACAAATTTTTAAATACACAAAAATCACGCTACACTATGAACATCTACTCCACAGTTACTGCTACCATTCCAATCAAGACCGAGGCTGATAATAAACCACCTAATTGTGAAGATGAAGATGGTACAACAAAATTCGATTACAAACTATTAATGGACCCCGTCGTCTATACAACAAGGGTAGATGAAATGGACACATTAAAGGACAAATCTTACCAATCCGTGAAGGACAAAAGTTTAATACAATTGATTATCGCAGAAAGCAAACCTATTTGTAAACCGATAGAAAATGTTAATAAAGTTAACATAAATAATACATCTGTACGGGAAGCAATAAATGACGATTCATTAATTGAACAGGAAACGAACGCAGTCAGCGGAAGCGAAGATGAAATAGATGATAGTTTCAAAGTAAAAATATCAAGCTATTTATTAAAAAAACCTCGAAATCGTTCCTATAACCCCATAAAACTATGCAAAAATCCGGATTTTAATACGCGATTGAAAAGATTAACCGTTGCCTTCTTAAGTTCGCCTCGTAACAGAGCACTGCTCAAAGCTTGTAAACCGATGACTATTGATGTAATGAAGGCGTTCGAATCTAAACTCGTCAATGGTACAATGTTTTTGAAAGATTGCGATCAATTCATACCTAATGTCAGAAACGAGGATACCAATCACAGAACACTTTCAATAGCACCATCGACAATGGCCATCCAGAGCTTAATAGATAATTCAATGACGGAATCTAAAAGTTCATCCCCAAATACTACTCCAGTAGCTTGCGATGATACAATCGAGAGAAACAAAATAATAAATCTACCAGATATAACAGAGGTTCGTCGTATAAATCAGCGATTGCTCACAGCCGAAGTTCCTCCTATAAGAGTACAAACTTCCAATACTATGCGTGTTGGTTCTGAGATTGTTCCGAACACGGAAGCAATATCTAAAGAAATTACTTCAATTAAAGTTGAGGTTAACTCAGAGGTTGTTTTGGTTGACAAACCAACCGAAAAAATTAAGAAATTCGAAGATCCTGTAATTGATCTACCCGAAGGGACAAACATGTTTCTTAATAATCAAGAACAAGAGTGCTCTTTTGCTGATACTCGGGTCGAAGCTTATTCACAATTGACGTGCCAAGAAATGCAGAAGACGAAAAAGAAAAAAAAAGACACTGCAGTATCAAAGTCTTGGAGGCCCGTGACAAGTTCAAGAGTGAGTTGGCTGAAAAACTATGTTAAAACAGATTATGAGTCTTTATTGACGTTGGATACCCTTAACAAAATGTTAATTGTGATGAACGAAGGCGAATTTTTTAATAAGTACTCTACGACTAATAATGTGAAAATAAATAAAAAACAAAACAATGAAAAGGGCGCGGATAATCCGAAAACTATTTCAAATTCCCGCGAAATGCCTTGGAAGCCCAAATTCTGTTGTTGGGCTCGATATCGCATTGATTCCATGTTGAACAATAAAACAAGGCGTAATAACAGGCACCATTGTGAGAAAGACGACTGCATTTGCTGTTGCAAGAGCGCTCTTAACTTATTAATAGAAGATGCAATAAGGGCCGCCGAACACGATAAACTTAAGAAAACTGTTTACGATATCGGTGGCGCTGTAAAAAAATCACAAGAATCAATTCCAAACAAAAAAATTATCACAAGAATAATTCCCAGGGATGAACAAAACCACAAAACACCCATAAAAGACATCCAAGCTGCTGATCCTGATCACGGAGATATTGAAACTATTAATTCTGCCGAAAAAGAAATCCAAAGTATTGTTCCAGCTCAAGAAGAAATTAAATCTATTAATACCGACCAGAATAATCCAAACAAACAGAATAAACCAACATCTGTTGCACTATTGAGCGAGCACAATTATTCCACCACAGACGAATCTACTCCTAACCTTATCGACGACAAGGGTTCTTATGTTCATAAACAACCTGACAATTGTTTTAAAATCGTTCTACAAACTCATAACGAAGAGACAGTGAGAAAACCGAAATCCAGTTTGAAAACTCTGGTAATTGAACCAATCATCAATAATATGCCCAATGAGTCTCAAAAGCCTATGTTGATGGCGTCGGTTGGCTCTCAACAAACTTCAGATAAACAGAAAAATGCTAATGAAAAACCCTGTTTAATTGTAAAAGATAATATAAAGTTACCGCCAGCGGCTAGTGCGAAAAAATTTAATACTTTAAAAAAATACGGTAAATGTACAATTGATCCCAAAAGACATGTTTCGAATCGCAAATTTCTTCTGAATATTCCTAATGGTAAAGCCATTAAGCTTGGTCAGAAAACTATTATGGTTACAAATATTAAATTACCGATAGAAAGTAAAAGTTACAATTCTACTTGTCAAGAAAAATCTGAACAAGAATCAGGAAATGATGGTCCTGCCCAGACATTGCCCGAGGGTGTACAACTTGTTTTATTACCAAATGGTGAATTAATAGCGTCTGTTGAACCAGGCGCCGTAGTAGATGCAAAACAAATATCATCGATACCCATTATCATGGAGTCAATACAAAAGCAACTTATCGATATTGGGATCTGTCCCACTACATCAAACACCGCATCTACATCTACTGCAAGTAGTAAAAATACCAGTGACGCAACTATAAATGTATCGGATCAATCTTCGGAAGTATTAGAAGAGACTGTCATTTTAAACAGAGAAGAGCCTCAAATCGATAAAACAGACGATAACATTCTTACTACCGATAATATTATCGGGCCTCTTCCTGGCATTGATAGAGGTGTTGAATCCTATGTTACATCTGATGCGAATGATTCCTGTAAGGAACTCGAAAAAGGCGCAGAATCTTCAAATTTAAACACCAGTGTTGGCAATAGTCAAAATGTTGATGTTCCTGCTCCAAAACCAGAAAGAAGTTCGTTATTATCAGATTTAATGGAAATGTCTGGCATTTCCACAGAAGACACGATATCTGCATCTGAACCTATATCGGATTCAACACAACACGCAGTACCACCGCTCTCAGCTATAAATACGATCCCGGATTTAGTGCCTCACGTTTCAGAAACACCATTGTTTGTAACTGATCCAGCTGATTACAGTCCAGTCACATCATACGTTGAATTAAAATATGCTGTTCAAAATAATGCTTCATTCTTTTCATATAATTGTAGTACTGGTGTTATATTACCAATAAATGTTAGCTTAGGAAAAAATCCACTCAAAGCAACAAAAGAAATCATTGACTTAACAGACGAGAATGATGATAGTATAACAGATGCAATCCATAAGCCCGCTGATAGTATTACAAAATATCAACTGGTTCAAGATAGTAAATTTAAATCATTGAAACTAATAAAACCATTGGTTCAATACAGATCGAAAAGACAACGATTAATTCCTAAAAAAAATGTATTTAAGCAAAATATACTATATAATAGATTAAAACAGCAGGAGTTAAACGATGAACCTGCAAAAATAGATTTAGTAGATTCTGACTATTCGATGGAAGAAGAATATCTTGAAGATAGTGATAATGATGAAGAACAAAATGTTACTACTTCGGAAGCTACTGATTCGTCTGATGATGAGCCTCTGAGTAAAAAAGTAAAATTGAATAAATCATGCAGTAGTGTTCCAGTATACATGGATGAAAAAACAACTAAAGATCACCAGATCGACGTATCGACTAATATTGTATCAGATACAAAAGAAGCAGTCTCTTGTTTATCTGAAGAAGTTACCAAAAATATAGAAGTTAGTGATAATGTTGACCCAGCTCCTGAATTCTTCACATCTGATTGTAGTGATGATGAAATTTGTATTTTAGGAGTCTAATGAACATGCTATTATTCATCACAATGACGAAATTGTAAGAGATAGTAGATGTCTATTGTGAAATATTTCANATCAGATACAAAAGAAGCAGTCTCTTGTTTATCTGAAGAAGTTACCAAAAATATAGAAGTTAGTGATAATGTTGACCCAGCTCCTGAATTCTTCACATCTGATTGTAGTGATGATGAAATTTGTATTTTAGGAGTCTAATGAACATGCTATTATTCATCACAATGACGAAATTGTAAGAGATAGTAGATGTCTATTGTGAAATATTTCATATACATGTCAAAATGGTCCAATTTGGTGGCTCCATTTTGCTTTTAATGTCTTAATCCTTGGATATTATTTGAATAAAAAGGGCGAGCCGAGTTTGGCTTAATCTTTTATTTTATTAGCTTTGACGACAGACGGATATACGATCACCTGATAGTCAGTGATTACTTATTGCTCATGAACATCAGTAATGTTCAATCACACCGAACATCATTACAAAACTAGAAAATTAAAGTACCGTTTGTAGACCCAGAAGTTCTTGAAAGTTCGTGAGATCCTAAGTATCGAGAAACTGAACTGCTGTCATCTATGTATATTGAGTCAAAAATAAGTAGTGGTTACTTAAAAGTCCAGGTAGGAGCAATTTTCTACTCTAGACCTTGTTATTTGGAATTGTAATTTCATACAGATTTTACCCTGGTGGGATATTCAAATTCCATCAGAATTGTCAACAATCCCAATTCTCAATCGTTGTTTTTTTTTCCTGTTTACACAGGACTAACTGTTGCCGTTGTGGAGTTCATCCGGACTAGAGCTTCTTAGATATTTATCTCTTTCTCTCTCACCATCAATGTCTAGAATGAACTCCCCGATGAAGTGATCTCTCAGTACCTTTTCCCTCTTCAGGTTTAAGAAAAGTAATTTATCTTCTGTTATTTATCTCTAGGATACTTGTGTTTAATCTTGATCATAAAATACGCTTTCCCAAATATCACTGGCTTGAATATTGCCATTACATCGGGTGTTAGAATCTTATACAACCTTAGTTCCGGCATCCGTCCCCCAAAATAAAATTTGTGGTTCTTCCTAAGCTGTGTAATTTACAGAGTTGTGATGCATTGTTTCTACCTGTTTTATGCTAAGTCCACAGCTAGAATCTTCGGCATCATCTTGCAGAGATGGTCTCCGGTACCGAAGTGGACAGCGATCGCCTCAATGTTTGCTTATTTTCACAAAGCCTGTTGACCTTTTCTGTGTGACTTATAATTACATTTTTTTAGTGTGTCTTAGATCCAAAGTGTTTCTCCATTTTAACAAGGTTTTAGTTTTTGCGCAGTCTGTCGATGCACCTACAATGCACCAGAGACCAACTATATTAATATTTACATATATACATGGCTCGCGTCCAATTATTTCTTTTTCAGTGCCCTTTTTTTCTAGTTGAACAATTGATTGGTAATAATTATTGGAATACACGCTAGCGCCAGTTTCTAAACAAGTTTTGGAACTGTCAGTGTACCAAAAGTTAATATATCTACTGAGATTCCATTCTAATTTTTAATCCTGTAAAATACTTGAACAAACTAGATTTTACACTTATATGTACATCATTTGTCTGAGTTCATGATTCATTTCCAATCATCTGAGATTGATATCGGGCATACCGGCAATTATTATTCACTTGATCATAGCTAACGGCCGCTTTATCGGATTTTTGTATTACTATTTGCAGCAGTGTTGTAAGATTAAATGGCAGAATAAAATACCTTACATCGGGCGTGGCCGATGCCCCTGGCATTTTCAATTCACATGGACGGAGGCACTATAACATCAGGTGAACCATACTTGCGTATACGTCTGTCGTTGAAGCAATAAAATGCGTACGGACCAGATAGAACATTCTGTCGATAATTTTTTTTACTTTAGTTTCTAAAATGAAAAATTGTTATAATAATAATTCTTCACAAATACGTGTTTAAAGTAAGTAATGTAATTAATGTGTACCTATGTAGTTTTTACTGTGATAATTATTTTTATTAAATTAATTTTAGTGCTGGACTCTATGAGTGAGGCCACATAAATTGTGTTATTTATTATGTATGAGTTTAATCCAGTGGTGCGCAAACTTTTTTTGGTTACGGCCTCTTCAGTAGAGAGAAATATTTCGGCGATCCGTAGATAAACACTGGCTGCTAAATCGACCGAAAAAAAATATAACGAACTCCAACAATCTTCTGGCGCCCCTACAGGGGTCGCGACCCTCCGTTTGCGCATCACTGGCTTATTTAATAACTATTTTAAGTAATTTCAATGTAAATAATAAATGAAAATCCAACTATATCCATGTTATAATTGTTTTCAGAACTTTTTATTGAGCTATTTGATTTTTGTTACCCGCTGTTACTCCGACATCGTGGAAATTATTCGTAAGCATTTGTTAAGTCCGTATTTCATGAAAAAACTTACATATCTGACCTAGGTGAAGGGGCAACGCAAAGGCGCCGTCACCCGAAACATGTCCTGTCGGATCCTCCGGATCCATTCTCGGTGCTTTTAGGCCCCTCGAGCACCGGTCACCTTCCTTGTCGAATTCGTCGATCACGAAGAACAGTTCGAGGAGTTACCGCCCAGTTAAATTCGGACAATTTTTATATAAAAATAAAATACAATATCTGAAAAACGGTGGTAATAAGTGGATTGGCAGAAATCGTGTATCGATAGAATTTTCCACACCGTAGGGAGCAAATGATTTTCATAACTACTCCCTTTTAAAAAAAAGCATAAATAGCTGTATAACGCATTTATACCGACTTTTAATATTACACTTTTTGGAATTGTTAGAAGAATATGTACGGATCTTTCAAATAAAGAAATAACGTAGTTTACTGAAACATCGCACGGTTACGGAAAACTAATCAAGGAAAGACATCTGAATTACAAAGTTCGCTCAGAAGGTACTACGGAGTGGAGGCCCAGCGAAACTGTTGTCTTAACTTTTAATGGTCAAAAACTGCCTCATAACAACTTTCTGTTCCATAATAGCCTTGTTGTCGAATTTTATAAATACCCGGTAGTCCAATGTTACAAATGCTGTAGGTATGGACATGTACAAGTACAATGTAGGTCGAAAACTCGGTGCCACAAGTGCTCAGAGGACCATCCTGCAGAGACATGCGATGTCGCTCCTATGCCGATATGCCTATGTCGATGCTATGTGTTGCGCCTTTTGTCATGCTAATCACTCGGCCCTTGACAAAACGAGCCCGGAATACATGCGACAATATCAAATCAAAACACTTATGTCCGCTGAAAACATATCATTCCAAGAAGCCTCTAACCGCTTAGCACCTATCAGACGACCTTATGCTAACGCAGTAAAATAACTCCTTTATCGCCCCATCCAAACCTGTTAGACCAAACTACACAAGATAATACATACCCACCTTATTTCTTACAAAAAGACCATCTTCCTGACGCCCACTCCTGATATGGCTATTTCAAAAGTCGCCGAACTTTTAGACTCCACTGTTAAATTTTACTAATATCAGTATAAACTAATATTAGAGAAATAAAAATTGGCCCTTCCTTCTTAAAAGCTTGGAAAAAATTACATTCCTCTCGACATCAGCTGTGTAATCTAATATGCTAACAATTTATGAGACACTGCTTAATGCTCTCTACCACGTCCCTAAAATTGTACAAGATATTGGCTTAAATGAAAACAACTTTGATATTAATTCTAATTTCTTATAAAATTGTTACTGAGAAATTGCCTGGCTGGTATATACATTTTACACTGATGCATCAAAATTGAATTCGAGTAGGAACGTGGGCGCTGCTTTTCTTAATGCAACTGCTAAAGTTTGGAGTTTACATAAATTACCTGTTGAGGCAAGTGTTTTTAGTGGAGAATGCATAGTTATTTTAAGCTACATTACTCATATTCTGGAAAAATCATTCAACCCTTCAGTAATTTTCAGCGTAGCCTTAACTAGTAGGTGAGGTCCTCTAGGGTAGGGGCTAATCCTTGGAGGACATTCTACCACTAGCCAAATCGCTGAATCTATCATCTCCAATCATTGGATCAGTTCCGCGACCCTCAGAAGATCCGGCGAAGAAACTTCACTAAGTTTCTCATCCACTGGTTACTACTACTACATTAAGAGGATTATCGCAAAGGGCCGCTTTCTCTAAGAAACTTTCTGACGCCGTCTTCAGATGCTCGTGTAACTAATGCAGTATCGTCGTGAAACTTTATTCCTGGCGTATCATGTTGCTCTAACAGATATCGGGCAAAAGCGCGATTGGTTGACCTGAAGAGAATTCAAGTGCGTGTAGGCCGCATTAGTGAATCTTACACTTGTATAGGTCATGTGGAACGTATGCAATTTTGCAGTGTTTGTAAATCTTACTAAGGACTTAGTGTCTGAAAGAGCTCAGAATGAACCAAAATCGATATTTGTTTCAAAAGATATGTATTATGGGCCATGTTCCCTTTGCCTCAAATCAAATTTAAAAAAATGTCAGATCAACAAAATTAAATAACAAAGTCAATTTTTAATAAAATTTCGATTTCATGCACCTACTTACATGATAAAATTGCAATATTTACGAAATAAGTATATTATGAATGTAACATGTAGTTTCGAGCAATCCAACGTCAGAATCGAATGTAGTGAAAACATAGTGAAAATTAAATCAGTGAGAAATTGACGTCTTTGATGTTTAGTGCTGGGTTTCTTTACAAAGTTATGATTGTAACTCTTAAATAATAGGCGTATTATATATGACTGTAATGAACCAGACCTCTGGTTCTCATGGCATTTTTGATTGTGAGTGAAGGATTCTTCTGTATCTGCAAACTTTTAACTAATTCATAATTGCTATTTTATTGGTAGGAATATCGTCAACTTATTTAACAAACTACCTAACTTACAATTTCCGCAATTTACTTTTTGTGTAGCTA
This sequence comes from Bombyx mandarina, assembly GCF_003987935.1. Next base: position 35,242 of record NW_021011529.1, on the reverse strand, counting down.
AGAATAGCTTTGTATGATTGCAACAATTACAATATTATGAAATCCTTGATTGCATTATCAATTTATTTGAGCGTGGAAAGTAAACTGAATGTTATTCAAATTCAAATTCAAAATCATTTATTTCAACTTGGATGTCATCAAAAACACACTTGTTGAATGTCAAAATGTAAAAGAAAATGTTAACTCTATCACATCATACTACTCTACCACATCAATGACTTGTCATCAATGAATGTTTAGTTACTAGACTTAGATTTTTTAGTTTTCATTTACTTTCTATTACTGAAGAAGCAACTACCATCTTCATTATTATCAATATTGTCTAAACTGTCATTATTATCTATACCAAATGATAAGTTATAAACACCATTATAGTTCACCATCAACATATAATATTGTTTATCATTTGGTTAAACTTTCCTCTATGGTCTGTCGATTTTTGGGTTGGGTTTACCCCCTGCATCATTCCCACCCCGCGGAACCCCATGGTTATGAAGATATTCACGGTTAATGTTTTGAGGTTAAAATAGCACTATTTAGTCAAAATAAAGGAGGGAGGGGGGAGTAAGGGCTAACCCCCTGCACTATACCCACTCCGCGGAGCTCCATGGTTATAAAGATCTCCACGGTTAATGTTTTGAAGTTAAAATAGCACTATTTAGTCAACATAGTCGTTTAAAAGTTGTCGTGGCCTAACGGATAAGACGTCCGATGCATTCGTGTTGAGCGATGCGTCGGTGTTTGAATCTCAGGCGGGTATCAATTTTTCTAACGAAATACGTATTCAGCAAATGTTCACGATTGACTTCCACTGTGAAGGAATAACGTCGTGTAATAAAAATGAAACCCGCAAAATTATAATTTGCGTAATTACTGGTGGTAGGACCACTTGTGAGTCCGCGCGGTTGGGTATCACCACCCTGCCTATTTCTGCCGTGAAGCAGTAATGCGTTTCGGTTTGAAGGGTGGGGCAGCCGTTGTAACTATACTGAGACCTTAGAAGTTATATCTCAAGGTGGGTGGCGCATTTACGTCGTAAATGTCTATGGGCTCCAGTAACCACTTAACACCAGGTGGGCTCGTCCACTCATCTAGCAATAAAAAAAAAGCGTTAAAATTTCAATTATGGTCCATTATTTTTGAGTCGAGGAGGGAGGGTTGTAAGGGCTTACCACTGCACCATCACCAAGCTGCAGATCCCCCTGGTAATTTTTTTTTAATTAAAATTGCATTATTTAATCAAACTCGAAGGGAGCTTAAGTTTGAATTCGTCTTATTTCCGGCGCTGCGGGAAGAGCAGCCTTTCCGCCCTTGCGTGCCGAAGCACGGTCACTCGTGTTCCGCTCCGCAGCTTCGGCTTGATGGTCGCCTACGACCAGCCTCAGCCGCTCCGCCTCGCACTGTTTCCGTGCTCCATCACAGCGGGTGAGGACTGCTCTCCCTCCGCGCCTCCGGTTTGTTCTAAACACTAGGGGTAGGGCAGACAAGACCAGGTGGAAAGTGGGGTGCTCTGATTTGGTTTTCGATATTTTTCGAATATTTATCCAATTGTATTACCAAAAAACACGAGCAATTTTACAATTTTATATTATTATTTAATCTTATTGAACAAGATATTTTATTACAGACAGATAAAAAGACGCTATAAAAAAAAAAGCGCCATTTTACGTTCCGTTCCACAGTGTAATAAAAAGGTTGTTACTTTCTGTGTAAAAAAGTCAATATAATTGCTTATTACAGCAACAATTACTGTGCACATTAATTCCAACAAATTTATTATGTGAATTTATTAAAATAAAAAATATATATAGGTAAAAACATGACATAAAATACACGTTTACCGTGAATGGAACATGAAACGTCAGCTGTGACGTTTACCTTGACGATTTTTCCAATATTTATCGAAACTTTAAAAAATTATATCTCGTAAACCGTGAGTGTCCGCAACTTTGCAAAAGCTTTCTATTTATGAGTATATCATCATGATCTACAAAAAAACTGTGAACTTCCAAATCGACGGACCATAAAGCAAAGTTTAGCCAAGGAAGGATATTCTATATGCCAAATTGCAAAAATGGTTGGTGTTTCATGTAAAGGTGTACATAAATACTCTTGCACGAAAACGAAGTACTGGAGTAAATTAAGACCAGAAGAGATCTGGACGTCCCAAATCTACGACATAGCAGCAAGATGCTTTGTTAAAACATTATCGAAACCCAATCGACTTCCGACTGCGCCCCAAATTGCCGCTAAATTAAATGAAACACGAGAAAAGCCAGTTTTGTTTAAAAAACCGAGACGAACTAGTATTCATAAGAAAAATAGACTTTTTTTTACCTACCTATGCTGATAGTCTTGAGAGGCTATTTCAGCTTCGCTCCAACGTGTGTAGGTGAGCTCACGGGGCTCAAACCGGAGTGTTGCTAACACTGACCCTAGCAAGAGCAGTGCTTCGCAGAATCTACTACCGGATCGGAAACGCGACCCACTGAGAAGATCCGGCGAGAAACTCAGTGGGCTGTGTCTATGGCTTCATTCGCTCCTCGAGCCCTTCGTCGGGAGCGACGGGTTCGACGAGGACGGTGACCGGTGCTTCTGGTGCCTAAAAGCACCGTTAGTGGATTGGGAGGATCCGTAATGACGTGCTTTGGGTGACGTCGACTGTTTACCATTCGGTCTACAGGATCGGATATGTAGTTTCCAGCGGCCACGACAAGAGGGTTCTCATGTCGTGCCGCCTTCGCGAAGTGGCTCAATGATGCTGATTGTAGATACTGACAGAGTCGAGCTCCAGGTCATCGTTGAGGTCTACGTTCCTCAGGAACCATGGTGCTCCGACGGCTATCCTGCAGAATCGGGATTGAATAACCTGAAGAGGCTTCAAGTTGGTGCGGGCCACGTAAAATATACTGGAATGGGCTAATAGGCACAAAAATTGGATGGCAGAAGACTGGAAAAGTCCTTTATACGGATGAGTCCAAATTTCAGATTTTTGGATATTACAGACATGTATGCTACTGTGCTTACTATTAGGAATCTGGGTGGTAGCTTAATACTTTAGGGATGCTTTGGTAACAATAAGTCTGAACATTAGATAAAAGTTTACGGCAAACTGAATAAAGAAGGTTATCTGAAAATGCTACAGTAAAATGCGATTCCTAATTAATTTAATTGGCCAATATGTTGTTTTCCAATATGACAATGACCTCAAACATTCAGTTAAATTATGTCAGAGGTTCCTAGAGCAAATACGAAACGAAGAAATTTGGCTAATTATGGAATGTGTCGAAGCGAATATCCTGAGTGTAAAATAACTATTGAAATTTTATGTTTGAAAAGAATACTACAATAACAAAATTATCTGGAACGTTTTTAACAAAGAGTGCTGTTGCGGCAATATTAAAAGACTTATTACACTTAGCTAAATTTAGTCGACTGAATTCAGAAGCAAGTTAGAAGCTTCTGATTCACTGTTCTTAATTCAGTTACTGAATCAATTGTTAGTTTAAACGCGACGAAGTTGGACGTGTCGTGTGTGTAAGAGGATGGCCCCTGTATTGTCTAGACAACAAAAAATTGGTCTTAGCGTAACCCTCGCTGTCGGCTCAATTGAAATAAAAATAAAAATAAAAAGAAGATTAATATTTATTGCTGCGCGGAAAGTTAGCATATATGAACATTATGAGTGATTTAGAATCAGCAGACTTCAGAAATTATTTACGAATGGATTCGAGATCGTTTGACCTAATATTAAACCTTGTGACACCGTTCAAAAGCAGGATACAGTCCTACGATAGTCTATTATAGGTATATATATCTATTACATATCTAATCCTACGATAGTATAAAGATTGGTTGTAACATTAAGATTTCTTGCAACAGGAAATTCGTATCGAGATCTAAAATTTAGTTCTCTAATATCCCAACCCCTGCTGACAAAAAATATCCCTGAAACATGTCGGGCTATTTATAAATGTCTGGCACATTAAATAAAGGTGACTGAAATAAATACTTTTTATTCGGAAGTAAAAAACAAACTAAATCGTCCTTACGCAGGGAGACCTATGGGACGACTGAAATCATTAAGTAACTAAATGCAATTACACCTTCCTAAATGTGTTTCTAATTAGGCTTCTAAATGATTTAGTCAGTCAGAAACCATCCTTGCTACTGAATTTAGTATGCCAGCTTACTGAATGCTATATTACACTTCACTGAATTCAGTCGACTAAATTTAGCCCAGTGTAATAAGCCTTTTATACATACTACTACTCTCTTCTTAGCCGATTTCGGCCACGGCGACCACTTCAATTCCGTTTCTAATTGTCACGGTGTGCTCGTGTGTGGCTAACATAGCCGATCTTATTCTTAAACGTTAGTGCACATTGCGGGCAGGTGAGCACTCTATTACAATAGTTACAAGCGATAGCAGAAGGCGGGCGTGTTTCAGTTCATTGCGTCGCGCATCTATTTCAAAGCAGCGTTTCTTCTCAAAGTTTTTTACTTTGTTTTTCACCAAAGACTGCCATTTAGTCGTCGATTGACGAAAAGGTTTATTTAAATTTATTGAAATGAAAACATTTCACCGATGTGATTGAAAACTGCATTAAACGAAATAAAAACAAAAGTAAGAAGATATATTATGTGCATACATAGGATTTTCGAGAGAATAAAGATTAGAAAGCAGGAAAGGAAAAAAGTAAAATAGCAGTGGTGTATTTTTCACCTGAAACCGTTTTATAAGCATTTGGACCGTTTCAACAAAACTCTGGAAGTATGCCGAAAACGAATGCCGAAAAGTGCCGTGAATATCGGCAGAGGCAAAAGGAGAAAAATATGAAAAAAATAGCAAAATTTCGGAATGTCGCAGATGCTCGTAAAGTCGCAAAAAGTTCAACGGAACGTGTACGGGAATTTCGTGCACGCCGCCGAACATTAAATGTGCTACATAATAATGCGTCCACTGTACAAAATCATGAATATGATCATCGTAAGTATTTGAACATTTGGTAATCAATTAATTTCGTCGTTAATACTGATCATATCATCTTCATGCATCATAATATTAATATTAGGGATGTCCGAAATGCAATAAATTATATCATATCGATATTTTTTGAAATATCAATATCGATATGGATATTTTTATTAAAAAATATCGATATATCGACATATCGAGATTGAAGTCGTCGTGGCCTAACGGATAAGACGTCCGGTGCATTCGTATGTAGCGATGCACCGGTGTTCGAATCCCGCAGGCGGGTACCAATTTTCCTAATGAAATACGTACTTAACGAGTGTTCACGATTAACTTCCACGATGAAGGAATAACATCGTGTAATAAAAATCAAACCCGCAAAATTATAATTTGCGTAATTACTGGTGGTAGGACCTCTTGTGAGTCCGCGTGGGTAGGTACCACCACCCCGCTTATTTCTGCCGTGAAGCAGTGATGCGTTTCGGTTTGAAGGGTGAGGCAGCCGTTGTAACTAAACTCGAGACCTTAGAACTTATATCTCATGGTGGCATGGGCGCATTTACGTTGTAGATGTCTATGGGCTCCAGTAACCACTTAACACCAGGTGGGCTGTGAGCTCGTCCACTCATCTAAGCAATAAAAGATTTTTTTTTTTTTTTTTCAGATGGCTTACAAAAATATGTAATAAATAATGTACAAGAGAGTACCTTAATTGGATATAATAATAAAAGTTATGATAGTAAGTACCCGAACATTTTTGTATATCCATTACTTTTATTAATTGAAGTCATTTATAATAACAAGATAAATGTAATCTTAGACGGCTATAATTGAGGGGACTGAGCTCTGGAGGTTAGGGATTATTTTAAAACACTGACTTCACGGTTAATAATAATATATATTACAAACACTGCACTATTTACAATATTTTATATTTGGATAACGCTAGGATGTTTCACTGTCCGTGTCTAGATGAGAAGTCAGTTGTTATTACAGAAGACGATCAACTGTTATAGTCAAGTCAGTCAGACAAGTCAACGTAAAACATTTAAAGAAACATTCCGATATTCGAAAACTGTCACTTCACATGTGACAAGTGCTGCCTGCCATTACAAAAACATTCAAAGTAATTCAAACTCCAACATGTATGTGGTGTTTTGTATAGATGTTTAACCCCTCTTCTTTATTTTTTAAATTGGGTTAAAATTTTAATACCATTTTGGTGTTAATGTTTCTAATAAGAATCGAAAGTTAATATTTCTATTTAAAAAAAAACTTTTAATGAGCATTTAAATTTCAATACTAAATATGGCAGTTTCTAACCCATTTGCTACGTCAGGCCTCGCTGCAAAGTGTTTGACAGGAAGAATCATGCTGCAGTGCGCACATCACCCATCGTGTATAGGCGCTGTTTTTCAGCCGGTTCTCATGAATTATTCCTTCGTTATCAACGTGTTGGTTATAGTTAAAAAAATTATCTATAAAATTTAATATATATCTAAAATGTGTGGCATTATTTGTGAAATAGATCACTTCAAATTATTATGCCTATTAGAAATGAATTGCCATAACAAGACATGAATCCTACTTAACGCTTCTGATGATAATTGCTTCAAATCTGTTGATAGGTGGGGAATCTTTGGTAAATATTATTACTAATTTCAGCTAACGCCGGTTATAGTGATCGGCATGAGTCAATAATAAGTTAGTTAATAGAGTTAATAATATAAATTCGTGTATTTCTTCCATATCGGTCACCACCCGGGAAAGCCAAATTAGTAGTAAAAACTAAACAACATACTTGTTCTACAAAAGAAAACGGGATATATACCTAGTCAGGTCATAAATTCTGTCACATGTTTAATGTAAAATAATTGAAACAAGTTTATTCATTATGTAACCATTCATATACCAAAATGAACTTAACAAAACATAGATTCTTATGACACTAAAGTTTATTCAAAATGACCTCCGTGATTTTGAATACAGGCCTTCAATCTGCGCGGCCAGTCGTCTATCGCAGCACGAACGAGGTCCATGTCAATATCGGCGGCTGCCTTAATCAAGGATGTCTTGAGTGACTCCAAATTGGGATGAGGCTTTGAGCACGCCTTTTCCTCCAAGTGTTGCCATATCTTGTAATCTAACGGATTCAAATCTGGACTGGAGGAGGGCCAGTCTTCGTGCCGGATGAAGTCGATTTCACGCGCCGCCAGCCAGTCTTGTGTGCTCTTCGCTCTATGAGCTGGCGCCGAATCTTGTTGGAATACCCAGTGCCTGTTATTGAACATGGTATGAGAAACAGGTTCCACAAGGTTCGTCAGGACTGTATTTTGATACACAACTGCATTCGTTTTTACACCTTTCTCACAAAAATGTACCTCTGTTAAGCCCCAATAAGAAACTCCCAACCATACCATGAGCGAGGATGGAAAATGACCTCGTTGGACACGCGGAATACGGTTGCTCGCTTCTTCACTACTGTGTGCGTACACCTTATCATTTTGTTTGTTGTAGCTCTCTTGTACGGTAAAAAATTTTTCATCCGAAAAAAGAATTTCCCGATATTTTTTTCCCGCGTACCGCTTCAACAAAGCGCGGCATCTCTTCAGTCTCAGGTCCATTAGACGAGCATTCAAACGATGTCCTGTTTTTCTTCGATATGCCCGAAACCCTAAGTCTTCATTTAAAACCCTTTTCATCGTGGTTCTGCTTAACCCTATCTGAAGGGCCAACAGTTTCTGCTTACGTTTGGGATTTCTTTGAATTCGCACCTTCACAGCTTTTATCACTGCTGGAGTCTTAACAGACCGAGGGCGACCACTTCTTGACCTGTCATCTACACTAGAGTCTTCATTGTATCGTTTGGTGGTACGATAAACGAATCTTTTGGTTATATTCAAAATTTTCAGTATGTTAAAAATTTGAATTGACGCGTAACCGCAACGATGCAACGCAATAACTGCAACACGGTCTTCTTTAAGCGTCCACTCCATATTTAAAAATGAGTAAAATTCTAAAAGTTATACATTTTTATTTTCATGAACAGTTCGAAATTCGAATTTAATAAACTTTTTTGTGGCCAGCATTCTAAAAGAAAAGTTTTTACTGTGTGACAATACTTATGACCTGACTAGTTATATACGCTATAATACGAGCGACACCCCGAGCAAAACTATTACATATATAAAATTACTAATACATTTTTAAAGCCCAAATTGAAGGACCCGTACCGCTTTCATACTAGGACGCCTCTATCCGATGATTTGCAAGCGAAGTAAATTGTCCTTTCGTAATAAGGTGACAATCAACAAAACTTGCATACACCCTGTCATGACTAGTGGTCGGAGTAGGTAGATTGATTTTGTATACTTGCGTCAAGATATTATAATATGGACCTGCCATTTTATCCATAATGGGGAAGTAACGGGAAAAGTTCCGGGATTTGAACTATGGACTAAAATAAAATAAAAAAAACATACAGATAGGCTAACAAAATCTTTTATTATTAATACAATGAACAATTATTTTTAATTAAACAAAAACATAAATAAATTATTTTTAATCCTCATCGGATACAATTTCTATATTTAAAAATGTTTACATTATGCTTTAAGAAAAGGCCTAAAACGTACTTAAGAAAATTATTAAAGCTTACCTGAACCAAAATAACTTGAAGTAGAGATCCAATCTGAAAACAAATCGATGTCTGTAGATACAAGCCAAATTCGTCTTTTTAAGAAGGTACCAGAAATCATTACCAAGCCAGGGTGAGATTATTATTTACACAACACCTTAAGCTTCTTGAGATCCGCCGTCGCGCGGGGGCCAGGGAGGCGGATCTCGCCCAAGCCCTGGCCCACTGTTTCGGGTCCCCCTCACATGTCGGTCTGGGGACCGGCGAGGGGGGCCTAAGAAGACGACGTGCAAGCTGATCTCCACGCGTTTTACGCAAGAGCATGGAAGGCCAGCTATTCTCGACCCACGCTTGTTCTGGCCCAGTGGGGTATTCCGTAGGATAACTCACTTTAACCGGCGCCATCTAGGCGGGCTTCGGACAGCCTGCCGACCGAGAGGGCTGGTGGTCGTGGCGCCGACGATCGCTGGTCCGTCGGCGTCCTGAGGGGAAGGGTGATGGGAGAAATGTGCTCCGCACTAAACGCTTCACTTTCCCCCTTTGCCTTTTCATGAGTTCTGTCTCATGCGAGGTTTGGATGCTGGTTGTTGAGCGACAGGAGGTTTTAGTAAGTTCGACTCTGAGATGGACCGCCCACCATCCCCAGTGGAGGGCGGAAGTCCGGAGATTTCCTCCTGACCAAAAAAAAAAACTTGAGATGTCATTGCTGCCCGCGTCAAGTTTATAAATATCTGCAAATTTACATGCATACATTTCCTTTTTACTCTTATTTTTTATTGCTTAGATGGGTGGACGAGCTCACAGCTCACCTGGTGTTAAGTGGTTACTGGAGCCCATAGACATCCACAACGTAAATGCGCCACCCACCTTGAGATATAAGTTCTAAAGTCTTAGGTATAGTTACAACGGCTGCCCCACCCTTCAAACCGAAACGCATAACTGCTTCACGGCAGAAATAGGCAAGGCGGTGGTACCTACCCGTGCGGACTCACAAGAGGTCCTACCACCAGTAAAAACTTACTATTTGGTCAGTTTTACATACATATTTATATTCTTTGCTGTATGAAAAATGGAGCATAATGAAATATCCCTTTGTTTGGACTTGTTATTATTTGGGATGAAATTAAATGTAATGGAGTGGAATGAGAAACATGATCAAATGAATTAATGTTCTAGTAAAATCATAGAAGTTTACTAAGAATTGGGCTTTTTGGAAGAACCCTAGAAGCCACATCCAGCTGCCATATTGTGCATTGATATACATGCTAAACTTCTAATAAACTACCATTGCTACCAGTTTGAACCAGAAGAAACACTAAATTAGCACCATCACAGAATTTCGTTCTAGGCATTTCCGTCAAAAAAACAAGACATAAATTCTCTTAGAATAGTTAAAAACCAAATGTTGAAGATTGTTATTTTTGTAGCATAACATACATCAACAGTGTGAAGTTTGTTAGTGCTATAAAATTTGCTATATCCATTAATTTGAAGTAGTATTATTATTAACATGCATTACGGCACTGCTTCACTGCTGTCCTCGATAGCCTGTCTCAGTGCTAAGCTGTGTACGAATATTAAATAATATTCTGGCAACCCCATCTAATGTGACGCAGGAACATGTTAGTGTTGACGTCATTCGTGGGTAGCATTTCTGTATTCAATGATATTAAACGGTGAAAGTTATTATGTAAATAAAGTTACTAAAGTAAATTAATCGTAATGCAACGAAAAAAATATCGTTGGTGTGTAGTACCCCAATGTAGGAATACTTCTAAATCTTCTCCAAATAAATTATTCATTGATGTACCGCGTAAAGCAGATATAAGAAGAAAATGGTTAGACCTAGCAAGGCGAAACCACCAAAATATGTCTGTGACTTCACCTGTCTACTTTTGTGAAGATCACTTCGATGTAAGTGTTGAATTCATCATATGAATGACCTCTGTTAATTTTGAGTATTACGACCACTGATGCTGTAGTCAATTGAGTTCATGAAAATATATATCGGCAAGACCTAAATAATAAATATTTACGTACGATATTTGTAGGTTATTATTACAAGTGCCTGAATTATTTGTATTTTAGCTGCCAAACGACATGGAAAACTACATGCGATATCATGTAATGGGCTATGTAAAAAAAATTACTCTGAAACCTGGATGTCTTCCTTCGAAATTTCATTGTCAAACTGATAGAGTAAAAACTAAGCCATCAAAATATTCATCTCATATCACTGCTGTCACAAACCAAATATTGACAGTAATACAAGAAGCTCTAGAAGAAAGTAAATTGCAGAGTAGTAAAGAACAATCAATTGTTCGTAAGTATTTATTTGAATAGAAACTCGAACTTATTTATTCTGAAACATTAACAAAACGTATGTACTTTAAAAAAAATTAAAGTCAGGGGTCTGCTAACTGCATCTTTAAGTATGTTGATTAGCTATTAATAAAAATCCCAAACTATAATTCAACGAAACAAGCAAAGTAAATAAAAGGCATCTGAGTTCCAAGATTGAACTGGGCTGTTCCACAGTTAATATTGTAGAAACTTTAGATTGATTTTTGTGTTTCATTATTGTAAATCAAAGCTTAATCAAATCAAATTTAATTCAATGATACATCGACTAAAATGTTTAGAATTTTTTGCAATTATTTCGATAAGTATTTTAAATACATTTAATTCAATAAACTTTTAGTTTAGTTGTTGATGAGAGGTGTGGATCCATCTGATGTGACTCCTCAGAGGCTGGCTTTCCTTTGTCACTTCTGATTAGCATGGCTGGTAGTAACGACTTTGCTTTGTGTCATTGTAATTGTTTTATATCTTCTATCACCATCTAGCACATCTACTATCAATATGTTTTTCTAAGCTTAAGACTATTTAAGAAATACATTTTACTACATTGCTCGCATGCTGAAGCCTATTTGTTAAGGCAGATACTTTGAAACTCTGTGTAGTATACAGATTTTTCATGGGAAGTATATTGAGGGATTTTTGGAAATTTTTATCCCAATATTTCCATATTACTATCACACTGATAAATTAACACTTCAACTACTACCTGCAACTGCTCTATGCATTTCAAGAGACTATTTTTTTTTCATACAACCATTATGTTCTAGAATGAACACTTCATTTACCTGACTTCTATAAAGTTTGCTGTGTATCATTAAACAGTCCCATTACTCTGTAGAATTTTTGTTTTACCTGAGGTGGTAATTCAGTACAGATTCAGAGCTTAGGGGTCTTGATCAGTACTTATTACATTAGTACTTATTGTATTTTTTATATTTATTTCTTCGTTAGAATCAAAGTCTTTGTTCAAGATATTTGGCTTTCTGGCTGTACTTTTCTCGTCTAATGTGTCAGTTTCTGGCACTCATAAAACGGATGCATTTCTCACTCATAAAACGGATGCATTTCTCACTCTTGAGTTTCTTAATGGGTAATGTTTTAAATATTTAGTTATTTAAATATGGTGCACTGAAATGAGTTACTGCATGGAAATAACAAGCTATGCAACACTTTCTTACATACTTTAATACATTTATTTTCACTTTACTTTCTAAAACTGTGTTTCTCCAGGCCTTTGATTTTTTATTGCTTTGATTAACCATCTAAGCTATAAAAATAAATAAATAAAACTTCATGTGAATATACCATGCGCTTTATCCTTTATACATATAAGGTACTGACTCTTTACAATCGGAATTTTTCTTCCTTAAGAGTAAATTTATGTAATGTAAAACATTTTCACTAAGAGTGCATGGAAAGATTGATAATGATATTTTAGAAAATTAATTGAACACAAACTACGGTCTGTAACCTTTTTAGGAGCTTTAACTGGCTGGTCTTTGATAAACGGCGCAATGGCGTAAGAATTTGTTATTCTAAAAAAACACCGACATGAGACCTGGACTTAGAGTCCATCAGTAAGTATCTTCAGTCGGCGTCGATGTGCCACTTCGATAAAGCGGCACGACACGAGAACCCTCTCATCGTCGCCGCCAGTAACTACATTCCCGATCCTGCGGACAGAATGGAAAGCAGTCGACGTTGCCCCAAACACGTCATTTCGGATCCTCCCGATCCACTAACAGTGCTTTTATGTACCTCAAGCACCGGTCATCGTTCTCGCCGAACCCGTCGCTTGCGACGAAGGGCTCGACGAATAAATTAACCCTCAGACACAGCCCATTGAGTTTCTCGCCTGATCTTCTCAGTGGGTCGCGTTTCCGATCCGGTGGTAGATTCTGCGAAGCACGGCTCTTGCTAGGGTTCGTGTTAGCAACGTCATCAGGTTTGAGCCCCGTGAGCTCACCTACTAATTAAGGTTACGCTGAAATAGCCTATCAAGGCTCTCAGCTAGGAAGGAAAAAAAAAGCCGACATGAACATGGCGGAACGCGGGGTGACCTCTCCAGAGAACTATTCTTTCAATAAACATTGGTAATAACGTAACAGAACATTAATAGGCAACGGCATTTAAAAAATAAATATCATCCAGACTCTTATTACTTAAACTTATTTAAATATTAAAAATCGGTTTGTTTATTTATTCTTTGTTTCACGTCGAATTAACATGATTTTGAAGCTAGGAGAGTTATATAGCTACCTTTTATCCCTTAAAAGACATCTCATTCCTACCAGAAACTACACTGCCACTTTTCCTTGACCACGCCGCTGTAATACCAAGTATTATAATGTTAATTGCCACACAAACTTGCCCAAGTGACCAAATATGATGTCATGTGGCGCAGGAAGATAAGGCCACAGTCTGATTTGTATAAAAATGAGGTCAAAGTCAACATTTCCTTGTATATCGTCCGAATCAATCTTAAAAGTGGGACGCACTTCTGTGTCGCGGTAGAAAAAAGCAGGTCGGTGATTATCCAAGGTTTTCTGAACTTATAATACGCCAAAAATTATAATAATATAACAATTTATAAATGTTGAGAGTTTTTTTCTATGTTAATTCTTCATCATAGATTCATCGATCGTGAGGGCATTAGGTACTTTTTAATAGGAATAATTTGATTATTGCCGGCGGGATTTCAACACCGGCAATTTTTATTTATTTCATATGTGTGGACGAGCTCATAGCCCATCTGGTGATAAGTGGTTACCGGAGCCCATATACATCTACAACGTGAATGTCGCCAACCACCTGGAGATATGAGTTCTAAACTTCTAAGGTCTCATAGTTACAACGACTGTCCCACCATTTACTAATATACTACTAATTACGCTAATTATAATTATGCGAGTTTGATTTTTATTACACGATGTTATTCCTTCACCGTGGAAGTCAATCGTGAACATTTGTTAGGTATGTATTTAATTACAAAAACTGGTACCCGCCTACGGGATTCGAACACCGTTGCATCGTTCAAAACGAATGCACTGGACGTCTTATCTTTTAGGCCACGACGACTTCTGAGTTTGCATCACTATACGAGTTTATCGGACGCCTTACGCCGCGGCGGCATTTTTTTGTCAAGAAAGCGTACAGTGTATTTAACATTGTCATTTACAGAATATGTTCATAAAACATATTCGTGGAACTGCCAATTACATCTTTGTATGGGATCCAGATATTACCAATAGTTTAAATTAATACGTTAGGCATTAGAAATATAATAGGAAATAGAATGGAATAGATGTATCTTTTCGCTTGTGTATACACTGAATTTTATAAGCATCCAATAATTGAGTCGACTATTATCAAAGCCGGCAATGTGACTTTTGGACAATTATGGTAAATCAGAAAAACGAATTATTGACTTTGTATTCCATTGGCAGTCACAAAACTCTTCTGAACGACATCTTAGATAAATAACAGGTTAAGTATTAACCTTTATTTAATGCAGGTTTTGAACCGTATTCTTTGAAGGAGACGATTATATTCAAATCAATCTGTATTGACATATCAATAACATGTTTTTGTCCAAATGCACAGATTGCCACCTTTGATAATAGACGACTCAATTATACCTTTAAATACAAAACTATATAATAAGTATTAATTATGATCTGTAACATAACCATGATATTTATATATTCCATAGTTTATTTAATCAATTATTTTGCAAAATTTGTATTTTGTATAATATTAATTTATGTATTGTGTGTATTTATATAGTAGATACATACCTATATTTATATTATAGATATAGGTACTAACTACTAGCTTACAATTTCATTAATTTACAAGAAATATAATTGAACCTAATGTTAATTGCACCTTGCATAGCAGTCCACCTTAGACTTTTCTCACTGCGTTTTTACTATAGATCAATAGTTTATTGGAAGAGATCGCTTTTTGTGCGGTGTGAACGACATTTGTAATTTCGCATTATTATTGTTTTCGTATTGTATGATCTTGATTTGAAATCTTTCAATTTTAACGGTAAATTTAAAAATAAGTGTGGGGTTAGCTCAAAGTAAATAACAGTTTTTTTGAAAAGTAACTAAATTTAATATCACACACGTAAAATGTTCACACACTTATTGCCCGATCGCCATTTTCTTTTGTTCTCCGTCCCTTTCTTCCTCATACATTCATCCCTTTCACTCTAAACGTTCCGTTTCCCACATTAGTATGTTATTAAAATGATAAATTTTCAATTAGATATCCAGAATAATACTATATTGGACAGCTGCAAATGTCGAATGATTCGGTCGTTGGCTTCAGAATTGATACACGGAATGAAACCGGATAGCGAAATCTGGGCGAATATGAAGACGCACCTCGAAAGCAACAAATTGCTGTGGTAAGTGATTGCGGATTGTGTACTTGTGATAAAGCTGTACCAGTCGACTGTCGCGGTAGATATCATTATGCCGGCCACTCATGTGAAGGGCCGTGAAACATTCATTCGCAAACTTAGCGGCTGTGCAAATGGGTTCGGTACTCAATTTGCGAACCCGTTTGCGCTTCCTCCTACACTTGTTTACGAATGTCTCACGATTTTCTCCTCCTTTTTAATTCGTCAATAGAGCATTGAAGAGAAAAAGAGTTTTGAATTCTTTCCCAGACATCATTAACAGCCATGCTGTTTTTATGGGATTTCTTTTTGATGAAGATACGCTACACAGTAGACGTCACGCTCTATGAAAATAGCGAAACGTCCGTTGCCTTCGCAATCCTGGGCGCAACTGGTCACACGTATGTGTGGGAAACTACGCGAAGGATCGCGGTTCGCGCGCTTTGATGTCTGTTAAAAAACCGACGCAGCTTGGAAAACCACGAATGCAGCGTAAACTTTGCATAATCATTTGCAAATGACGTCCTACACTTGCGGGCTTGCGTATTCGTGCGAATGTGAGTGACCGGTATTAGAACAAGGCACGAAACGGTTTTCTTAGTGCGAGTTTTTTAACGTTCTCGATAGCGTAAAAGTTAACTCGAATTTGTATGGAGTTGGAACGTTTGCCTACGTTTGCCGATAGGGGCGCTGTTTACACTAAGCACACAGTACTTGAATTACCACCAAAAAAAATATATATATATTTAAATAAAAACCTCGCTTACAACACTGTAACAGATTGCGGAGCCTTGTTGTTCCTTTATTGACTTATTGATTTAGATCCGGATCCGTAAAAGTATTTGCGCAAGAGAATCCTGTCTACTGTATGCGCACGAGTTGATGTCCATCGGGGCCAGAGGCGACGCGCAGGGGACAGCTCGCCCCCACCTTCGCCCGCCTCCCCGCATTTGTCTGACGCTGAGTGTTGTCCTTGACGGTTGTCACGCGTGCTTATCGATATCGAAATTTTACGCTAACGCTATTGTGTATTTAACCATGACTACTCCGCTTCCAACAAGTTCAGATAGAAAAAAACCTACTGAAAAAAGATACATACTGATTTCGACTCTGATCTGTCGGTTGTCTTTTCATTTGATAGTGATTGAATTGGAATTTAAAAAATATTTTTCTCTCTGTTGACTAACTCGGTAGTTATTATCGACATTACCATAATTAACTAGGTCACAGCACTACCGCATTCCTCAGGATGGACATGTACTCGCACGCCTACTGTAGATCTGGTTGGGACACCCACGGACATCTAACGTTCTTAGCAATTTGTTAACAGGGACCACATGAAAACCGTAGTACTGAACAAACTGAAGAAGCTTTACTCGGCAGAAGATAAGAACGAAAACTTGCCGGCTAACGATCGAATGTCGCAGGCGGATTGGCTATTATTCGACTTTGCTCTCGTCCACGAGAAAATAGACCTTATAGAAAGAGTAAGTTGGCCGAATATCATAAAAACAAATTACATTACTATTACAATTATAATTACAATTAATGTTAATGTTTTATGTATGTTTATTTANAAGCTTTACGCGGCAGAAGATAAGAACGAAAACTTGCCGGCTAACGATCGAATGTCGCAGGCGGATTGGCTATTATTCGACTTTGCTCTCGTCCACGAGAAAATAGACCTTATAGAAAGAGTAAGTTGGCCGAATATCATAAAAACAAATTACATTACTATTACAATTATAATTACAATTAATGTTAATGTTTTATGTATGTTTATTTATATGTATTTTTCATTTTATATTAGATTTTTTCTTTTTTTTTTAAACCTTAGTTTAAAAATCATGCTTTAATTCCTTTTATATAGTACACTATTCCCCCCTTATACATCGTATTTCTCTCTGCTAATGGTTTGCTGGAAGAAAACTCATGAATGAGTTAAGCTCGCCTTTGTACATAGTATTTAGACATTCTTTAAATCTGTTTTTTATTGTATTTTCTTTTTGTGTACAATAAGTATAAATAAATAAATAAAATAAATACAATTCCATATTCCCATTTTTTTATTATATGTCAAATCTTGTAACGCATGTTTTCGAGTGTAATAATTATTAATAATAATGATGACGTTTTGAGGTCGATTATATACAGAGTAAATCGTATTTTGGTACTCACGATACAGGCTATTCTCGTGTGAGGATCATTGGTTAATATATTATTGTTGATGCAATTTGCGTAATCTCTCAACTTGTTAAATATGTAAATAGTATTCTACGTCATGATTTAAGAGTTTATGTAGTAAATAAATTATTATTAATTATTATAAAAAGGAACGTTTTCAATCGAAAACATTTGAATATCATTTTTTTATTTATTTAAATAACTAACGCGCCATTACTTGCCATTAACATACATGTGCCTTTGTACATAATTTTCCTATTACTCTGTACTATGTCTTTTTTTTCTGTGTGTACATAAATAAATAAATAAAAAATTAAATTCGTACTATAGGCACTTTGAAGAAATACGTGTTGTAAAAGTGGATTTTAAGTATTGAAATAGGAGAATTTTCAGTAACGTTCTTTGAGTATTTCGGTGCAAAAGGCTAACCGACCTTTACTGAATGGCGGCGAGAGGCCTTTACTGAATGTGAGCCAGCACGGGTTGGTAACAACACCATTCCAAACATCAGCGGTAGGCAGCGGCTTGACTCTGCCCCTGGCATTGCTGAAGTCCATGGGCGACGGTAACCACTCACCAGGAGCTGGGCCGTATGCTCGTCTGCCTACAAGGGCAATAATAATAATAATAATAAAATCTGCCGATTTGTGTCTCAAAGCACAAGCATGCGTTCAGAGTTGAATGATGGGTCAGTCGTTAAATAATATAATAGAGACTACGATCTCTAAGTGGGTAGCGGTATTGACGCTGTGATGTCTATGGGCTTCGACGACACATTCTCATTCAAGCAATAGAACGTCGTGATATCTCACTTTCAGGATGGTATGAGATGTCAAACTCAGGATCGTCAGCCGTTGATTGATCTCTTCGAGCTGGTGACGAAGTTTGACATAGAGGACAGGTCCGGAGACAGTCTGGCCGGCGCCTGGACTGCGGCCACCGCCCTCTACAACTCGAGGTAATAATTTTCAATTGCATATATGAAGGAACGAGCCCATGAACGTGGCGTTAAGACATAACCAGAGTACGGGGATGGAATGTAAATTTTTTTTTAATGACCTTGTAAGCAGACGAGCATACGGCCCACCTGACGGTGAGTGGTGACCGTCGCCCATGGACTTCAGCAATGCCAGGGGCAGAGCCAAGCCGCTGTCTACCGCAATGCCTGCACTCACCTTGAACCGTGAGTCGCAACACTCGTATAGAGTAGACCACTGGTTTACTGGTGGTAGGACCTCTTGTGAGTCCGCGCGGGTAGGTACCACCACCCCTGCTTATTTCTGCCGTGAAGCAGTAATGCGTTTCGGTTTGAATTGTGGGGCAGCCGTTGTAACTATACTGAGACCTTAAAACTTATATCTCAAGATGGGTGGCGCGTTTACGTTGTAGTTATCTATGGGCTTCAGTAACCACTTAACACCAGGTGGGCTGTGAGCTAGTCCACCCATATAAGCAATAAATAAAAAAGACCAGGTGATCTGAGACAGAGTTGAGGAACTGAGTCTTGCAGAATTTTTAGCGAATGTTACCATGCCTTAAAGTGCCCAAAATATAACAGTTTCTGACATTTTACATACCTGCTCGCTGTAACCGTATAATTGTATTGCCTTAAATGAATCGTTCCTTTACAGGGGTCATCAGTGCTCACCGATGCTACTGCAGAAGCGTTGGTATCAGCTGAAGGAGGTGACCAGGGAATCGCTATATGAGTACTGGTACGCCTCCCGCGAGAACTCTCCTTCGTCGGCCGAGTCTATACAAAGACCAACCAAATTACAGAGAGCCGTAGCCCAGAAGTAAGTTTACATCTTCAAAGTTCATTTCGAAATTAAAACATTTAGGGGGAGAATTTGTCTTCATCAACGATTGGGGGTTTGAAAGATATTGATTTGTATGAGAGTTGAGTGAGTATTATTTTAAAGTTAAATGCGTAATAGACAGTAATACGCAAGCAAGAAAGTAATCTAAAGTAATAAAAGAAACATTATATTAACAACTAGCGACCCGCCCTCGCTTCGCTTCGGAAACATTAAAACACACATGAAACCAAAAAAAAAAAAAAAATTAATAAAAAATAAAAAAAAGTAGCCTATGTTCATCAGGGACAATGTCGGCTTCTAATGGAAAAAGAATTTTTCAAATCGGTCCAGTAGTTTCGGAGCCTATTCGAAACAAACAAACAAACAAATCTTTCCTCTTTATATTTATTAATTAATTAATAATTAATAATTAATTAATTATTTAATTAACAATTAACAACTAGCGACCCGCCCTCGCTTCGCTTCGGAAACATGAAATTTTATTATTGTTTATTTACGACATCACATTAGAAACCTCAAAAATAACAGTATTTCTCCACTATTTAATGGATG
This sequence comes from Bombyx mandarina, assembly GCF_003987935.1. Next base: position 15,299 of record NW_021011529.1, on the reverse strand, counting down.
TTATCTTCTTCTTCTCTATATATAAAAAATAATTGCTGTTCGTTAGTCTCGCTAAAACTCGAGAGCGGCTGGACCGATTTGGCTAATTTTGGTCTTGAATTATTTGTGGAGGTCCAGAGAAGGTTTAAATAAATGAATGAAAATGCTCGAAATTAAATAAAAATAACAATTTTGTTTTTCCTTTGATGTCCCCCCCATCCTTTTGTCTTTTATTTATCGATTGAGGCACTACGAAGTCTGCCGGGTCAGCTAGTTATACATATAAACTTTCCTCTTTAATCACTATGTATTAAAAAAAACCGCATCAAAATCCGTTGCGTAGTTTTAAAGATTTAAGCATACATAGGGATATAGGGACAGAGAAAGCGACTTTGTTTTATACTATGTAGTGATTAACATAACTTCAAGTCTCGCGTTCCCCCCGCCAATAGATAGCGCGAACGTTGCCATTGTTATTTATTGTGTTTCTTAAATTTATAGGGAAATATATTGACGATCCTTATCACGCATAACGTTTGGAGATATTAGTAGCTCACACCTAGGTGTGGACAGAGGGGTTGTTTATGTCATGTGTTGTACCGTAATTTCCATAAGGAGTTTTCGAAGGAACTATTTAATTATCTTTAATGTCCCGCTATTAAAAGAGTTGATCCCTAACACCTGCAACTGGATAGAGTGCTCATTATTGCCCCAAAACATGGACCTCTGAAGCTAACTCACCTCAAATGCGTTGATTTTCAAACAAGTCCACAAGGATTGGCTATGTCCCCGGCATTGTCTATGTTAAGGTGCAACTGCAATAATGTTGGTCCTCGGGCAATCACTGGAATGTTCTATTCCAGATACCCGTCAATAATAACGAGCGCGTTTCCGGAATGGCGGGAACTGATCGAGAACAGACTTGTAGTAATGTCTGAAGACCTCGTAAGTCCGAAATCTTAGTACATATCTGTTGTTAACTGTGTCTGTTAACTTTAGTTTATACGCTAACTAAACATAATATTGTTACGCGCTGGGGTTCGGGATAAATAAAACTTTCACCGAAGTACAAATAATTTTAGGCGTTTTAAGTGTTAAATAGACTTTTAAATAGACTTTTAATAATTAAAACGCCTTAGGGACACTACAATTCGCACTTCACTTCTTCCGCTTCGCTGCCTTTTTTTTTNCTGTGTCTGTTAACTTTAGTTTATACGCTAACTAAACATAATATTGTTACGCGCTGGGGTTCGGGATAAATAAAACTTTCACCGAAGTACAAATAATTTTAGGCGTTTTAAGTGTTAAATAGACTTTTAAATAGACTTTTAATAATTAAAACGCCTTAGGGACACTACAATTCGCACTTCACTTCTTCCGCTTCGCTGCCTTTTTTTTTTCGGGCCGTGGTTGATCCTCCTACGAAGTCCCCGCGCCTAGGGGACGCGCGGGGTATGTGGGACTTAACGATCTGCAAGGTGTTGGGAGCAGACTGCAGGTCCAAGGAATTTTAGGGCCCTACCCACTAAACGACTCCCCTGCACTCTTACACCCGACGTCCGATATCCGTCCGGGGTCAAAACCCGGTCAGAGCAGGGGGGTCCCCGCGGTCAACACTTCAACCAGACACGCGGCGCCGTTAGAGCCGTTCCAGCTCCATAAAAATTTGAGTTAACTCTTACGCTATCGAGAACGTTAAAATACTCGAACTAAGCACATGATGATCCGTTCGCTGTTTCGTTTCGAGTAAAACCGATTACTAACTGCTTCGTGTCATCTTTGCAACGCTTCTACTGTCGATACAACAACTCTACAATTATCGAGAACATTCCAGATGTGACGGGTCGGTTCGATATTTGTTTCCGCTATTTGATAATAGATGGCATTACACTTCTCGATTGTTCTCGATATTACTAGTTCTTTTGATCTTCGTTACTACTATTTGACGACAGATGGCGTTACTCTTACCGGAGTAACAATATTGTTTAAATTATAGTGTTTAAGACATCCGCGTCGTATACTTATTTAACATTTACTATTTAACTTCGCTTTTAATTGGATTTTCGCGCCCAGTCACTGCTCTTAACCTAAATTTTAAAATCGCTTACCATTATGTATCACTTGAACGATGAAATTTGTTTGTATTCACTATCTACTGTCTGCACAATTTTTGCATCTACTTATGTCACATATGTCACATAGATCTAAATAATCTGATAAAGTGGTACATTTTATTTATTAATAACTACACTCATAGCGACCTCTGTATTGGCTGGCTGAGACATGATCGGTGTTAGTAACAAATAATACTACGTATACAGATCTTATCAGTTTAAGTTAAATTCACAGGAAAGGAATAATTGGATGAGCAACGCGAAATCTCCGATAGACACTGGCAAGTTTATTTACACTTCATTATATATTCAACTAGATGACTCGGTGAACTTCGTGTCACCTACATAATATTTATTTTGTATAAAATATCATATAACTTTTTTTACCTACATAATTAAAAGCAACACTGTTCTACACTTAATAAATTTAAAGCTTTTTGATATACCATATTTTTTTGCGTAAATTTATAAAGATTATGGTTTTCGGACTCGCGAACACGCGACCTATAAGCCAGACGGGGAAACTCAAGTTGATTCCGCAAACTTGCAACTGCGATTTATTTATGGTGATTGCAAAGACCAGACGCATGGGAAATTGTAGACTCTTAAAATCAAATAACAATCAATTACAAAATACCAACTAACATTCTAATTTTTTCTTCCAGAATCTAAACCAGACTTAGAAGTCGTTGAACCTTTCATAGAAACGATAGATGTGGACCAAGATTTGGACAACGAAACAAGGAAGCACAGGAGAAGAAGCGAAGAGAACACTGAAACCAATGGAATGATTATTGAAATAAAATCCGAACCTAGAGATTTTGAAGATCTGATTGACTCATTACAAAATACCGAAATACCATTACACACTGGCAAAACAGGAAAAATGATCGAAAATGAAACATGCAATAATGTTTCTGGTGAAGATGTGGTAAAGACCGAAAATTATAGAAATATTTCTCCCATTCTCGATCACCTTCGCGACACGACCCAAAATTCAAATGAAACAGAAGCCAAATTGAATATCGATATAGTACCGAAAATTGCTGGTGTCTACGGCAACGTCGATATGTTAAGTAAAATTATAAATTTGCATGATTCTCAAATAAGTACAGAACCAACAGCTACAAAAGTAGTTGAAGATGAATCAATGAGAGGAAATGAAATTGAATTTCACCAAGACGATGCAACTAGCAATGATTCTAATGCAATAAAAGACAGAGGCTTGCAAGACACAAATATAATGTTGAAATGTGAAACAGAAGACCCATCGCATTTGAATATCTTTGATAATGGAATAGAATTTGCTGATAATAAAATTCAGTTTATTGAAAAGGACCATGTAAATACAGGTGATATTTATATTTACACCATTTGTAATTTATTCCACTTCTTTGTTTTTATCATACAAAGTAGATTAACTTAATTATCTATAGAAGTCGTCGTGGCCTAAAGGATAAGACGTCCGGTGCATTCGTATCTAGCGATGGACCGGTGTTCGAATCTCGCAGGCGGGTACCAAGTTTTCTAATAAAATACGTACTTAAGAAATCTTCACGATCGACTTCCGCGGTGAAGGAATAACATCGTGTAATAAAAATCAAACCCGCCAAATTATAATTTGCGTAATTGCTGGTGGTAGGACCGACCTCATGTGAGTCCGCACGGGTAGGTACCACCGCCCTGCCTATTTCTGCCGTGAAGCAGTAATGCGTTTCGGCTTGAAGGGTGGGGCAGCCGTTGTAACTATACTGAGACCTTAGAACTTATATCTCAATGTGGGTGTCGCATTTACGTTGTAAATGTCTATGGGCTCCAGTAACCACATAACACCAGGTGGGCTGTGAGCTCGTCCACACACCCATTTAAGCAATAAAAAAAGTTATTTATGTAATAGGACAAGACGTTATATCGGGAAGATCAATTCTAAACAAAAGATTTGAAGGGTGTTTTCTTTTTTATTAATTTTAATAAACATTTTTCAGAGCTCATCGAATATTGGCAGTGTTTAAAATAATGACAAACCTTTTTTTTAATTCATAATAATTTACTATTGCAGCTTACGCTATTCAGATAAAGAATGAATTCACGTTACCGAATACAAATTGTGAAAATGCAAATAGTACACAAACTTCTGAATTTACCAAGCAACCATTTGTCATAAAGGAAGGCGAAGAGAAAATGTCAAAAAACGAATCGCCTCGTAATGACATAAATAACAAAAGCTCAAAACAACTGAACGTTTCCGAAATCGCTGCTAAACGACCGACTGAGATCAGTAAAGTGATGACTGGAAATAACTCTGATATTAGCAATACAATAAACAACGATTTGTTCGCGGAAAGTAAAACTGCTGAAAAAAATGAGAATAGAACAGACGATAGTATGAAAGTGAAAATGTCTAGTTACTTATTTCATAAACCCCGAAATCGTTCGTATGATCCTACACAGCTTTGCAAGAATCCGGACTTTAACAAGAAGTTGAAAAGATTAACGGATGCATTCTTAAGTTCGCCGCGTAACAGGGTACTGCTCAATGCTTGCAGGCCGATCACTGTTGATGTAATGNATAAACCCCGAAATCGTTCGTATGATCCTACACAGCTTTGCAAGAATCCGGACTTTAACAAGAAGTTGAAAAGATTAACGGATGCATTCTTAAGTTCGCCGCGTAACAGGGTACTGCTCAATGCTTGCAGGCCGATCACTGTTGATGTAATGAAGGCGATTGAATCCAAACTGTTCAACGGTACAGTGTACTTGAAGGACTGCGACCAATTGAACTCGAATGTTCCAGACCGCGGCGCCGTTAGCGACACTGCGACGCGAGTTCCTTCAACAATCGCTTCCCGGAGCTCAACAAATATTCGTTTAGTCAATCCTGATCATTTAATGCCGCTATCGAAATGTAACACATCGAATTTAACACAAGAAAGTTGTGGTGATGCGATGGAGATAAACAGGAAGATCAATCAACCAGATATAACAGAAGTTCCTTGCTCAAATCAAAGTTGGCTGACAATTGAAGTGCCGCCCCTTAGCGTGCGAACTAATAATGAAAGCATAACAACTCCAGAACCCAATTCAACCCTGTCATGTAAAGAAAAAGAAACCGGTATTTCGTCCAAAAAGAAACCAAGAAAAGAATTTTCAATTGTGAATGATGGTTTTCTTACCCTCGACCTCCTCAACAAAATGTTACTGAAAATCGATGAAGAGGAACATTTTTATAATCCTTCCAAAGTAAATTTTGGTACATCGTCTCAGATACTGAAGCCAAACGCAAAAAAATCCATTCTTCAGAAAAACAAAAGTATTCCCAATGTTGAAATACAAATCTGTCCCTGTAGGTCTTCTGCACAAAATACAACAAAAATGGTGTCAGCTGTCGAACTGTTGAGTGAGCGAAATTATTCCGCTGCGAGTGACAGTCCTAACGTTACAGACAACATCGTGGCTGACAGTGAATGTAAAATCGTTGAACCGGTATTCGCGCAGGAACAATATCAGACTTACAAACATGAAATGATAAATACGACATCTAACGTAAAGACTCTAGTGATAGAACCAATCTTCAATCATGTTGCCGAACAATCTAAAAAACTTATGTTTTTGGCTTCGCTTGCGTCTCAACAAACGTTAGATAAATGGAAAGCAATAGATGAAACTTCTTACGTTAATGTAGAAAATAACTACGAGATCGCTGGAAAGATCGTAAAAGTTGACGGAAACTTCAATCTAAATAAAAGTATAAATAATGTTAACCCTCCCCACAGTAGACGCATATTGGGTCAAACACGTAAACCACGTGTAAAAAAATTTAATGATATACTTACATAGTACCCTAACGAGACTGAAATTGTGTTTGATCAGAATACAGTGATGGATGATAATGTAAACATACCAGTTAATAGTTATGGTATATATCCCGGACGTCCATCTGAGAACAAATAATAAACGGTGAATCAACGCGAGAGATCACGCCGATCGTCGAATTGGATACATAAAAAATCAACCCACTACTTGTCGAGTCGACAATACAGAAACAACTCATCGAAAATAGAAGAATTCTTCCTCTATCCCAAACTTGATTTATGAATATATGACAGTATAAATAATAAAGGTGAAAATTTGTGGAATTTTAATCTTGGAGCACTAATGGTGTGAATAATGAATCTAAAACGAAGAAAGCCAAAAATTGAAGTGTGTCTTTCAATAAAAATACTAATGTTGCTGTCCTGGAAGCGAGTGGCACAAGGTTTGTTGATCCTAAAATTAACATTCCTAAGATTGAGAAAGATAATCATAATTTAATTTGATGTATATCAAAATACAGATAAAAATGAACTTTTACTAAAGTACCTGTCCTATGTAAAAGTAGTAACGAGTCACTTATGTGCATTAGCTACTGTTGATGTTGATGATGATGAACTTGAGTGATAATTACAGATTCTGTAGAGAACTCGAAGCTACTTATCATATACTCTGTAATCACTACGAATTGACATCTTAGAAAATTGTGACCTGGAAATTGTGTTCAGTTTTTTTTCATAAAACCTGCGAAATCCGTTCGTGCCGTGTTGGATATAAAGAGTAATAAGTACCTCATAATATTTATGAAATATCATAATGCTCACATTCAATATGATTTTCATTTAATTTAAAACTTGTAAAATACAAAACAGTTTATTTAGATCTGTGTACATAGTTATGTCAATAATAAAGAGAAGCAATATGTAAAATACTTTTAAATTGTGATAATTATATTATATCTAAATATATTAATTTAAGAAACTAATACCACAAGTCAGTATTGGAAATAGGTAAAGTTTAGATGATAATAAATATAAAAAATATTGAAGACCTGGTTTGTTTAATATAAAATATACCAAGCAAAATGCGATATGCTCATCTACCTTCTAAAGCAAAAGCTTACTCTAACAGTTTTTGTTTTTTTTTCCATGTGTTGAATTTTTTTATTTGGGTTTTTGCCCGAGCGACTGTTGTGTATCGTGAGCCTGGATGAGTAGTTACTACCAGCCTGCGACTTCTGCAATAAAGTAATTATGTGTTCATGTATTTTGTAATGAGACTTATATATTATAACTCTATTTCATAATGAATGGTGGAATCTTGTGTGGTGTTGGATGCGTATGTGCTATAATGACTTCAAATGATTGTTTCGCGGTTTTGGCTACATGAGCTAACCATGTTCTCAGATCACCAGTAGATACTAGACAAGGTACGTCCTTCTCTTTAAGTCGATAATCTTCAATGCTTAAGGTCGTGGCTTCTTATAACGATACGAATTTTGAAACGAACATAACTTTGACGTGTCAAAATAGGTGTTGACATTATTCTTGATGATTTGCTTAACTTAACACAATGAAGTAGGAAATCTATGGAAATGAAACGTCAACCAAAATTTCGTGCCACTGTGACGTCATCTGGCCACAAAACATGGCGGCTTTAGTGCTGTACAAAAGATTTCAATGTTATCAGGTTTTATCGATAAACGTTCTTGGCTCATTTTATTTTAAATATTGTTGAGTATTATTTATTTGTATAATTTATACTTTAATGGGAAGTAAGTAGGTATATTCTTATGTGCAAATATGATATGATTTAGATGGGTGAAATCTAAGACAAGTTCGTCCTTCGAATTTGCCAAGTAAACGATATGATTATTTTTAAAAGCTGCTACACTGATTTTATAAAGTTGTCGTTTGCCGCAAAACATAAAGATATGGCGTAGTACAGTGCCTTCTGCCCGTTTCTAGGATGCTGAATGTTATCGTATTTTGAGTACGTGTTTTTCTTAGACTATTACAATCTATTTTAATTGTTTTGCTGACTCTTAAGTCCGTAACACACTACCACAACGCACCTCAAGGAAGGTGCGCCGCACCATTTGAATCACTTTCGCTTGAGAGTGATTCAAATTTTAAACTTATCAAGGGACCGCCTGATAAAAAAAAACACCTACAGAACATTTATTCGTTAATAAAATTACAAATGTCATTCCTTGTGACTTCTTCTCTAAAATCACTTAATTATTAAATATTTAACAAATTTACAATAGTGTTTTACTCACTGCGGAATAAAACTATTTTATTTAAATAGTTCCGAAGAGATTTTGTCGGTAGCCTTTTTCCCGAAATATCTAAACAGAATGTCTAAATATGTTTTGATGACATATTTTAAAGAGGTATTTATGATTAGTGTCATGATCAATAGATTCCGACCGAAAAAAAAGTGTGTGTGTCCGCTCCGACGCACGACTGGAGTTTACTGGATATAAAAAATTAAACGAAACAATACGAGAAATAGTTCTATATTACGACAACACGATACACTACAGATTATTAACAAATTAACGAGACACAAAACAAACGACTAACAAATATATGAAAATACAATAATGAGAGAAACGCGCGATCAGTACGAGGCTTTGTGGCGGACTGCCGGCGCAGCAGCCCGGCGTCACCTGCGATAACGCGGCCGCGCGTTGGCTCCTGATTGGCGCGCGCACGCATCACGCAATCAGGAGCCAATCAGGCGCATAACGCATTTCGTGTGACATGCTAGTACGATTTTGGTCCCCATAATTTTCATACCCCGGGCCTATATATGTAAATCGATTCTAAAGGAGTAAACTCCAAAATGGTGTCCGATTTTTCGGATGAGGGCTCCATAATGAATTTAAATATATATAGGTAATAGTTTTGGGGCATCGACTTTCTTGAGATCCTATAAAATATGTTTTAATTATTATTTTTGTATGTTTTAAGCATGATAAAATTAGAAATTTCATATAAGCAATCATATTAAATCGATACCAAAGTCAATAAATAATGTACAACCCAAAACAGACGGCCGAACTGACGTGACAATGACATTTGGCGCGCTAAACATGGCGGATTTTCGGCCTCATTAGACAGAGATGGAGACATTTACGTATATTCGTGTTTCATTTTATGTACGCACTGAAATACTGTTATATTGTTTTCCTGCGAGTTAAAGTGCTGAGTAAGAACGAGATAGATATATGTTTATGTGTGTGCCTTCAAAATGGGTGCTATTTATATAAGCAATTGTACGTATAGAACAATATGTCGTGTCCCTACTATATAGGTCTATGGCTTAACACCAGTCAGTCGTGTCAAGTGTCTTGAAATGCATAGTACCACTGAAGTAGGAAACCTATGGAAACATGTATATAAATAACGTGTCATGTTGTTTGTCCGCGATGGTCACCTAAACTACGGAACCGATTCTACTTTTTTTTAAATATGTATTTTGTTCCAACTTAGGCCATAGTATGGTTTTTATTTCGATTAATGGTCGCAATATTTATTAATAAACAATAAAATGATTCCTTATGGTCCAGGAGCCAAGTACAATTTCGGTGAATTATTTCCTCTCGAGCGAAACTTCGTAAAATGCATTAGGGACTTATACTATGAATACTCGCGTCCGTCAGCTGCGACTCCGTGGGTGGGGCGGGCATCGAAATAAAAACCATACTATGGCCCAAATTGGAACAAAATACATATTTAAAAAAAAAGTAGAATCGGTTTAGTAGTTTAGGTGACCATCGCGGACAAACAACATGACACGTTATTTATATATATTAAGATTGTTTAATCAAGGAAACATTTATGTTTTTACGCTGTGACACGACAGCAAAAGAAAATAGATTTTTAGTATTTTTTGTTCTTTTTGGTAGAATTCAGTAGATTTTAACCTCCACAAGCAGTAGATTCGTCAAATGAAATCTGGTCACACTGAGTCAAGCAGTAGGTTCGTCAAAGGGACTTTTTGGCGGGAACGCGAGGAGTGAAGTTGTGTATAAAATTTGTTTTATTTTGTCTATTTAGTGTTTCTTCAGGTTCAAATGTGCAATAACGGTGGTTTATTAACTGTTTAATATCTGTGAAAGTGCATAAATGTGGGAAAATGAAACAAAGCCACTGGAAGTAACTTCTCGGGATCCTCCAAAAAGTCCACTAAGAAAATCTCAGTAAATAACCACCATTTTACTGAGATTATATTTCATCCCATACCATCTCATTTCATTTCATTCATTCAATGTGAGAAAATGAAACAAAGCCGCTGGAAGTAACTTCTCGGGATCCTCCAAAAAGTCCACTAAGAAAATCTCAGTAAATAACCACCATTTTACTGAGATTATATTTCATCCCATACCATCTCATCTCATTTCATTTAAGTTCATCCTAGTTGATTAACGTCTCAAATTAATCATCTTCATTTCATTTCATATTAACATTTTTTATAACAATAAGAATATAAATTAAAATAAGACGGGACTTAAAGGTCTTAGTTACCAGGTCCTAGAATCCCTTAAAAAAGATTCGTGAAATGAAATCTGATCGGACTTTTGGCGGGAGCGCGAGATGTGAAGTTGTGCGATTTGTTTTATTTTGTCTATTTAGTGTTTCTTCAGGTTTAAATGTGTAATAACGGTGGTTTATTAACTGTTTAATATCTGTGAGAGTGCATAAATGTGGGAAAATGGAACAAAGCCGTTGGACGTAATTTCTCGGGATCCTCCAAAAAACCTCTTTAAACGACCACCATTTTACTGAAATTATATTTCATTCCATATCATCTCATCTCATTTCAATTAATTTCATCCCAGTTGATTAATGTCTCAAATTCTTCATTTCATTTCACTCCATATTATCATTTTTCATAAAAATATCCCATATCATATCATCTCATTTCATGCCATGCCATGCCATGTTTCATATTAAATTAGTCAGCTTCATTTCATTTTTTAATGTCATATTTCATAAAAAAAATATAATTTATATATAAAAGATTAGGTTGTATGGTGTGATACCTTTGCCTTTCCATTTGGAAAAATAAAACTACTACTACTGAAATCTGATCGCGCTGTCCGTTGGTTGCTGGTGAATAGCTGTACGCGTAAAATTTGTGTCTATAATGTTTTAAAAATGAATATACAAAGTGCATTTATTAATGAAGAAAGTGATGAAAAAATTGTGAAAGAAAATGAGTGAGTACTCTACATACATTTTATTATTACTAGTGGTTCCCTCGTAGTCGATATTCGACTATAGTTAATTAAAATTATAAGTTTGTAAACTATTAAGATTCTATTGCCAAAGACTATTTGGCTAAATTATATTTCTATAATCACAGATTTCGCCAAGACGTGCAGTGTATAGATAAATAATAATAAAGATAAACAATACTTAGTCTGGCCATAAATACTGTTACAAAAGAAAACAAAAAAAATTCTATGGCAAATAACATTTATTACTTTTACAGTGTGTTAGTTTAATACATAAATATAAAACAATTTAAAGTATAAAAAGCTTATTCGAAGTGGTCTCCAAAGGCTGCAATACAGTCCTTTAAACGTTAAGGCCAGTTATCAATAAAAGCACGCACTCTTTCCATGGGAAAATTGTGCACTGCCAATCGTATGGATTCCTTTAGGGACTCCAAATTGTCATGGCGCTTAGAGCAAGCCATACTCTCTAAAACTGACCATAAATCATAATCCAGCGGATTAAGGTCGGGACTAGACGACGGCCTGTCTTCAGCTCTGATGAAGTCCGAAACGTTCGTTTCCAACCAAGACTGCGTAGACCGAGCTTTATGACCTGGCGCCGAGTCTTGCTGGAAGGACCATTCTTGATTATTGAACATGGTGCTGTTAAGGGGCTTCACTACCTTCTCAAGAATGGTATCTTGATACACTTGTGCCGATGTTTTGATACCTTTTTCACAAAAGTATGGCCCAGTCAATCCTTCATAGCTAATACCCCACCAAACCATCACTGAAGTCGGATAGTGCCCACGTTGCACTCTGTAGACTAATTGGGAAGCTTCCTTAGAGCTTTGAGTATAAATACGGTCATTTTGTTTGTTAAAATGTTGCTCAATTGTAAAAATTTTGTCATCCGTAAACCAAATTTTTCTATGACCTCCCTTTGCATACCGCTTCAGTAGTTGTTTCGATTTTACCACCCTATTCTCTTTTAAATTATCAGGTAAGAAATGACCAGTACGTCTCTTATAGGTTGCAAGTCCTAAGTCATCTTTTAAAATACGCGACATGGTTCTAGGTGCTATCGTCATCTCCCGAGATAAAATCTTTTGCTTTCGGACAGGGTTTCTTCGAATTCTTTCCATTACTGCTTTGGCCACCTTTTTCGTACGAACACTACGTGGACGGCCAGATCTTTTTCTGTCACAAACAGAGGAGGTCTCATTGCACCTATTAATTAGCCCGGTACACAAAAATATTACTAATACCAAGTGTATGGAGAGTTTTAAAAATTGCATTTGGCTCCATACCTACTTTGTGTAATGCAATCACAGCGATTCGGTTCCCTTTATCACCCCACTCCATTTTAATATTGCAAAATATTGTACAATGTATTAGCGCCAAAATGAGAGAACTCAATGAGCAATCATATAAAAATGACAGATTCCAAATTCAAATGTAATATTTTGTTTATTTTTAATTGTAACAGTATTTATGACCAGACTAAGTATGATATTATAATATGTATATAAATATACATCGCGTGAAATTCGATAATCAAACTCTTAATATCGTTCTTTTTGTTAAAATTTTTTAATGAATATTTTTTTGGTGTGTAATTAATTAATTAGTAATTACACCATTTATACCTAATTATTTATACTTGACTATCTTCGTTTTATAGAGAAGAAAATCTTAAAGAGCTAAAAAGAAAAAGAAAATGTGAACGTCAAAGAGCATATTATCACCGTCAGAAAGATTTGAAGAAAAATGAAGAAAAAAAAAAAAGAAAAAAAGTACCAAAAACAAATGCTGAACGTCAAAGGGAATTTCGTCAACGTAAAGCAGAAAAATCCTACGTGGATATGTAATTTGATTTAATAATATATAAAAACAAATTGTAGTATATGCCTCAATCTTATTTAACTTTACGATTTCCTCATTTTTTTCATAGGAAAAGACGAAAATTGTGCAGTAATGAAGAGAATGTCGTGCAATGTAGGGCTGTTGAAAATACAGAAAATGTAACGCTACAGGAAAATCAATTTCACAGCCAACAACTTCATATTTATGAACAGCGTAATGAATGCATTACTTCCGAAGATATTCTACATAGGAACACAGGAATTCCTGACGATGGCGATTGTCTATTCCACTCGCTCATAAGTGTTTTGCAACTTCAAATTGAGAGTTGTGAATTGAGAAATCAGTTACGCGATTCACCCTATTTAAACTCCTGCCACAATCCGCAAGAAGCATATAAGATTCTATCAAGCAGTAATGATTACGGAGATTTGGATTGTTTGTACTTATTTTCAAAAATGTACAATCAAAATGTTTGTGTACATTATTGTTTTTACAACATAACTACAAAGAATGAAGACACTATCTTTTGGCATTTTAGAGCGAATGATGCACAAAACTGGATTCATCTTCATCTTCGTGAACAACATTTCACACCTTTTTATGAAGTATCAGATTTATTGAAGCCAATAAAAGACGCTACCCAAAATGAAGCCCATGTTGATGCCAATATTCAACTATTGCGTTATAATTATGATGAAGATGCTACCGAAGACAACCATAACAATCATGAAAATGAAATTGAGATTGATAGAGAAGATCGAATTGGTGAAAATATTATGGATTTTATTGTTGATGGTACTACTCCAGTTTACACAAATTATCGTAAACACAGCACAAGTCATATTGATTTTTATAAAGACTTTACGAGTAATTCATTTGGTCATTCTTGCATTATTTGCGACAGACTATGGTGGAAAAGAGACTTGAAAATGTCGACCAGTAAACATGAGAGTATTTTGAAAACAATCCTGCAGGTAATCTTAATTATACAGTTTTTTTTTAATTATTAACTTTATATTTTGTTTCTATATCTAGATAATATGAATTGGATTTTTTTAGAATTATATCCCTGGTGAAATAGTTCAAGTCTGCTATACGTGCTATACATCTTTGGAAAAAGAAAAAATTCCTCTCATGTCAACCTACAATGGTTTTGCATATCCGAAAATTCCATCACATTTACCAACGTTAAACCTTATCGAGCAACGATTGATTTCACCGAGACTAGCGTTCATGCAAATTCGTAGGCTGAGACACGTTAATGATCAGTACGGTATTTACGCCCAGATAATTAATGTTCCTATCGAAGTCGATACAATGGTGAAACAATTGCCAAGAAACATTCAAGACGACCATTGCTTTTATGTGCATTTGAAAAAGAAGTTGATTCACAAAACTAGTCATGTCCATGGGCTTATTAATAAGAGCCATATTGAAGAGTGGTTGTCGTATTTAGTATCTACGCCTCTTTATATTTATCATGACATTAAAATCGATGATTCTTTTTTTACCGACAATGGATGTACTTCGCAATTGAATATGGACGAAATAAGTGAACACGTGCCAATTGAAGACAATTTAGTTGCGCAGCAACAAACTCTTTTGTGGAATGATGATTATTTTTTGAGTCTAGCACCCGGTGAATATAACGGTATTTCAATGGATGAACATGCGGAAGAATTATCTTTTCCGACAATCTACGGCGGTCAATTTCGAACATATAGAGATGGTGTTACTGTTACTTCATTCATGCAAGCTACCAGCGAACTCCGGCGTACTGATAGGCGCGCTACTGACCCACAACACCTCTTATACATCGCTGCTAAAATCATGAGGTTGCGAGTTAGTGGATGTGTCAACGTTGCGTTTAAGCATGTCGGACAAGGTACTTCAATTACGAAAGACACCATTGAATCTGAAGAATATATAAATAATTGTTTAGAAACAAATCTCGCATTCCTTCGCTGCATACCAAATTCCGCTTGGTTTTGGTCAGATCGTAAAAAAGATCTTTTTGCAATGATCAGGCAATTAGGCCCACCAACTGCTTTTATGGGTCTAAGCGCCAATGAAACCGGCTGGGAAAATTTGTTGAAATTATTGTACAAATTGAAAAACGAGGGGGCGGAAATTTCAGATAAGTTTTTAGCAGAAATGAGTTATATGTATAAAGCTCAACTTGTGAATGAAGATGCCGTAACTTGTGCTATTTATTTTAATAAAAAGGTAAATTGTCTATTAAAAGTTTTGCAATCAAAGAAAAGAAGTCCATTCGGAAAATATAGAGTAGTACATTA